>JACYXH010000256.1:805000-1015000 GCA_026745465.1 Lota lota | reverse complement strand
TTCAACCTCCTGGGATCTTCAATTATTTAATCCTGTCTGTCATGGGTTGCACTCAAAATATCCCCATTAGTTTATCCTCCCTGATCATGTTATTCAGTTGATGTTATTTCAGTTATGGTGGTTGCGTGTGGTATGATATTGTATAATATTCTAGTCCATTAATCACTTTTATAGTGTTTTTGTTTTGATGCAATGTGAAGGGTGTCTGCATGTGTTGCTCATCACACCACTTTGTGTTTAAATCGTGTGAGCGTGAACCAACATGACGTGGACATGATGCCAGGCACGGAAAGAAACACAGCCTCACATCAAGAATAGTCCTGCATATGTGCTTCAGTTGCCAAGACAACAGTGTTGCGAGCTTATTTCTAGGGCCTGGCCTAAAAAGGACGGTCTTAGAGGAACAACTACTTATCCATGTGGGGGTGATGTCTTCTCAACAGGCATGCAGTGTCTATTCCAAGGAAGTCCTCCCTGAGCACACATTACATGTAGGACAGATTGCTTGGAAATCATGGTATGGTGTTATATTTGCAATTAATGTGTGTGTGTTTTGTGTGAACTCGTGTATGTGACCGAGAGCTATGTGTGAATGTGTTCCTTTTCAATGTTTACAAGGACAGTAATATAACTACAAAGCATTAGTTTTGAATACTTTATTCATAATCTACATTTGTGTACCCTTTGTGGGTTTCCAAAAAACAATTAAATGGGTGAAACAATTATTACTAGAGTTGTTTAGCCTTCAAAGTATAGAATGGCATGACTATTACTGTTTTCTTTATGACGAGATAATAACAATCCTCCAAGCTTTGGTAAAAAAAAAAGAAGTGACAATTTGTTTAAATTGTATATTTCTTTGGATGGATAACGTTCCATCACAGATGACACGGGTACTGTTTAGTTTTGATATGTTTTGTGCATTTAAGCTAACTGTAATTTATAATTCTGGAAAAGCTGATTAACAAAAGGGAAGCCTTTGAAAAGGCCATAGCTCATAGCCTTTTCAAAACGACTCAGCTGTTGCAATGGACTTTCTCCACTGGTTTGCTACACTATCAAGAGACTCTAGTACACACACACAAATTACAATAATGAGTAGGAGTCCAACCCGTTTACCGTCCTCTATCCCCAAAATAACCCCGCAACAAAACAAACAGCTATTTTGCACAACTCAATTTATCCACACAGAGTTCCTGTCAAACATGCAATTAACAAGTCCTTGACAAGTAGAACCAACTCTTTGTTTCTTTCTGTCCTTCGACCACATTCGTACTCCCCATGGTACTGCATCATCTCTAGATGTGTATGTTTACATACACACACAGATGTATCTATGTGTGACTTGTCAGGAATAATGAGTCACTGTTTTATTAACAGGTGTTGTTTTTCCCCCACCTGGCCTCAAGGATCTGTCTACAGTTATCTGCCATATTGCTACCATAGCAACCTCACCCCACCTGATTACGGGAATAAGTCACAAACACAGAAGCAGAGAACCCACCAGGGTCCTGCTTCAGCAAGCGGAAAATCTAATTAGCTGGTTTAGGTAAGACTCACAGATTGGACCGAATCCAGTTCTCTCACCCTAACCTTCTACACTCACGCATACACACACAAAATAAAAACTTGATACACTCGCAAACATGAATTTAATCAATTCAGAAACATCACCATGTAGGCATACAATGTGTGGAGCAAAACATCCATTTCTTCTATTTTTCTTCCACACACTTTTGTACAACTTCAAAGAAAGATAATTCGTTATAAATCGTCATGACAACCTCTTGCCCAGCTGAAGTTGGATAAAAATATGCAGTGGCTATTCTCCTCTCCATCACAGTTATTGTCCACCACCCATAACAGATGTTCAGCATGTGACTGATGCTGCGTCTGAAAGCTCAACTTATCTCTGTAATTAAAACCAACTGGTTTGGGATACGACACATGTGCTCTTTCGGATCCTGTGCATAAATGATGTTCCTTGAATCCACCGGTGTTTCAGGTCTCAGCATCACGCACATCATGCACATCATACACTGCACAGCTGACGATGTGCAGAGCCCTGCTTGTGTCCAGATGGCTCACTAGCTCCACTGTTCCCCATGGCTTCCTCTTCTCTCGAGAAACAGCCACCTCCAGGTTCTGTCTTCCGCCTGAGAGGTGCTGCAGATGGCCCTTCTCTTCCACCTCACACCCTCGATGCAGACTGAAATCAATGAAACGTTACAACAAATAACATATATATATATGGATTCTGGAAATCAGGGAATCCGATTTCTAGAATACAGAATGCAGAAAATCCTCTGAAAGATAATTCACTGGAATAATATTTTTTGTGATAATAATTTTGAACCATTATTTTCACACATATTTCGTTTTTAAACTTAAAATAAAAGTGATTGTCTATCTTTGTAAGATAGGCAATTAATGTCCAGAAAAAAAAGGAAAAAAAAATAAAATGTATACTGAGAAGGAACCCTCCCGATCAGACATTTTCAGATATAGGTGAGAACTGCTTCATATAGATGTTGTGAAACAATCGCGTCTGCAACATCAACTCAATGTCCACGAAAAGGTTGGACCAGAATCAGACCAATGGAGAATGTAAATACCGGACCAAAGAGTTCAATGGTCTCACTTTTATGAGTTTGTAGTGTGGAAACGGAGTTGATGTTGTAAACCGCAATTTTTTAACAACACTCATATGAAGCAGTACTCTAAAATAGCAGAGTGTGACAGTTCCCCTTTAAGATAAAAAAACAAACGTAGTGGGTAGGTATAAAGAAAGTAGAGAAAATCCTATAAAAAAATTCTAAAGTTTTGTTGGTGTTGGAGAACCCAATCATTTCATGAGGTGTATATGTTATTGTTTTGTGTCGCAAAACATAATGATGGTTTACAGCCAGGCTTGAATGAGGAAAGGAAGAGGCAGGTTGGGGGTTTTGTCTTGTGTCAGAGCCCGAAAGGAAGAACGATAGTGTGTGTCATCTTGAAGAGCTCTGGAGGACAATTCACATGATGGAGAGAGACTGCTGCTGCACTGAAGGCAGCAGATAACGCGCACGTGGGGATACCTGCTCACAGACAGACAGATACATACTGGGAGACAGGCAGACAACCGGGCGGCCAGACAAACAGAGAGACAGGCAGACAACCGGGCAGCCAGACAAACAGAGAGACAGGCAGACAACCGGGCGGCCAGACAAACAGAGAGACAGGCAGACAACCGGGCGGCCAGACAAACAGAGAGACAGGCAGACAACCGGGCGGCCAGACAGACAGAGAGACAGGCAGACAAGCAGATGGATGGACAGAGAGACAGGCAGAAAAGCAGATGGATGGACAGACAGAGAGACAGGCAGACAAGCAGATGGATGGACAGAGAGACAGGCAGACAAGCAGATGGACGGACAGACAGAGAGACAGGCAGACAAGCAGATGGACTGACAGACAAGCAGATGGACTGACAGACAGAGAGACAGGCAGACAATCAGATGGACGGAAAGAGACAGACAAGTACACAGGGATCACAGGCAGACAAGCAGAGAAACAGACCGACGACAGACGGACGGACAGACAGACAAGCAGACAGGGAGACACGGAGAGACAGGCAGGCAGACAGAGAGACGGACAGGAGGATGGAAAGAGTTTTGTGCTTGCACACAATCATATGCAATGCACAACAATATGCATATGAAATAATGTCATACATAACGCAACTGTCCCATCCCCATTCTTTTCTTCAGCTTTCTTCCCTGCATTCTCTCTCGCACTTTCTCTCGCACTTTCTCTCTCACTCACACACACGCACGCACACAAAATGCAGGTATGGTGTATGTCTACAGATTCATGTCTACTAACAGGCGCCTGTGCGTCACAGGAAAGACGATATTTCTCCCACAGGCTTGTGCTGCCAGTCAGTCAGTCAGAGGGGAGGGGAGGGGAGAGGGGAGGGGAGGGGAGAGGGGAGGTGAGGGGAGGGGAGGGGGAAGTAGTGGAAGAGGGGAAATGAGACAGAAAGGTCAGGTAAATCTGAGTGCATTATCACTCAATTCCCCGTCCTTTGCTCTTTCAGACTACAGCTGCAAGCTTCAGTTTTAGACAGCAGCAGGGGGAGGTACCGGATCGGAGAAAGGTGTGTTTATTCAAATACACTGCTTGGCATCATCTATTACATTGCATTAGCATTTTCATAATGACTGGTTCGTTCCCCTCTCACACCTGGCTACATTCAGTTCAGTGTGTTTGTGTGTGCACGCGTGCGTGCGTGCGTGCCTGCGTGTGTGTGTGTGTGTGTGTGTGTGTGTGTGTGAGTGAGTGTGTGTGTGGAGGCGGGGAGGCAGGATATTGAGTAGAGGGATGATATAAGTGGGTTAGCCTCATTCTGTCTGTCTTGCTCGCTCTCCTGCTCGCTCTTTGTTTCTCTCTCCGTCTCTCGTTCTCTATCCATCACTTTCTCGTGGCATGGCCCAGCAGATTGACAGATCAAGCAGGACCCAGTTCAATTCTCTGTTCAACAGCTCAAAGTGAGAGCTAATGAGCTAAAGTTTTACATTGCTGCATTATTGGAATGTAACACTTCCTGACATCAGCCAATCAGGAGGCTGAGACTCCAAAAACAAGCTGCTATACCTTAAAGATAAAGAAGAATCTGTTAACATGTGACTTGGGGTCTCACTAATCTGACGTGTTATCTACATGCTTGACTAAGTGATTGGCTAACATTTACAACAGCACACTGCATAAGCTGGTGTGGAGAAATGGATCCTTCTACATGCTAATGTATGCGCTAACATTTACATAAACATCCACACAGACACACACACACATTATTTTACTTAAGCATGTATATGAAAAGAAAACTTCCTCGCTCTCCTCTCTCTCTCCATCTCGACTCTTTCTCTCACTAACTCCCTCTCTCTGTCTTTCTCTCACTAACTCTCTCTCTCTGTCTTTCTCTCACTAACTCCCTCTCTCTGTCTTTCTCTCACTAACTCCCTCTCTCTGTCTTTCTCTCACTAACTCTGTCTTTCTCTCACTAACTCACTCTCTGTCTTTCTCTCATTATTTCGCTCTCTCTCTCTCTGCCACACCAGCTCTCTCCATCAGTGAACAGATGGCCTTGTGTTTGTAGAGAAAAAGGCCTCATCAGTTTTCTCACATGTATTCACATATTGGTTTCTTCCACCCTATTGGAAAACAATGTAGCCAATTAACCCTTGATAAAACCTCCAACTACATGTCCGGCGTAAAGGTGATGGAAAGCAAATGCAATATGTACACTCACAAGCAATGAAAAGGGCTCTTTTATCGCTTTTTGGGGGATTTCTGCTAGTCGGCTTGTACTGTAAAACTTAAACAGAAATAGATGTGTGTGTGTAGGGGGGGGGGGGGTTCTTTGTGTGTGTGTGTGTGTGTGTGTGTGTGTGTGGTGGGGCGGCGGGGGGGGGGGGGGGGGGGGGGGGGGGGGATTGACCGTGTAGACGGTGCCACTGTATTAATGCCCTTATTAAAATCCACTCGCTTAATCCAATTCTTCGGTAGATCCAATCCAGAACAAAACAGGAAACAAGGCCTAACTGGTTTCTGGTTTCCGGCCCAGGCTCTGCTCCGTCTACCCCCAGGACTTCTGCTACAGCGTAGTAAGGCTTGACTGCTGGATCTGACACTAGGACAAAGCCAAACCCTTTTAATGACGGGGAAGGGCAATTATACTGATGAGTCGGAGTGGCTCATTTGTAACGCCTCACAGAATAAAAGTGGTGTGAGTGGGTCTTAAATGGTGTCCTCAGCAGACATCTCCATCTCAACCTGCATTCAACAGGTGTCGATTCTTGCAGTGGGAGTGAAGCTGACGATTAATAGAGATCCAGTGTATGACAGATTGTGTACACATTGCTTCTCTAGTCTAATTGAAGACAACTACACACAACACACGAATTATGCACAGACCTCCCCACTGCCTCACACACACACACAATGGATTGAAGCAGAGAGAAAGTGTTGGTGAAAGAGGAGCAGCGTATATAGTAACATTAAAGGATCACTTTGGGATTTTTCAACCTGGACCCTATTTTCCCATCATTGTGGGTCTTAATGACTAAAGCGGACAAACCTTTTGAAATGTGTCCAGTCTTGAGCGGGAGCGCTGCAGCTGTCAGCCGCAAAACAGGCTGCAATGTAACCCTATGGGGCAAAAGCGGCCCTTCGGTGTACGTCCTCTAAAAGTGCTTGTTTTTGCCACTGACAGGCTCAAAACGACCTAGTCAATGAATGTGCGTCAATGAGATGGTCGACTTGAACTAGACACTAATATTGGTTTTTCTTTCAGAAAACAGAAACAAGGACATCTATTTATGAGTGCGTGCATCATAAACCTATATATATATATATATATATATATATATAAATAATAAAAAAATGAAAATATTATAAAGAAGATAATAAGAAATGTTTCACAAGAAAACCAAGCTGTTGGCTGGTCATTTTTTTTATCCTGCCATATGTCGGGCCTGACATATGTGTTTCCTGCTTCTGATTGTTCCCACTCACCTTGATTGTTTTCACCTGTCCCTCATTAAAAGTCCCCTCCTAGTGTATTTAGTCTGTGTGTTTCCCTTCCTCTGTGCCGGTTCGTCTTTGTTCCTCTGTGTCAAATGATCCAGTATTACTCCTAGCAATTTTTACGATTCCTGTTTAATTTAAATTCCTGCCTGTTATTCCCGACTACGCCTTTGCCTTCTCCCTACCGGATTGTTTGCCTGATCTCCAACTGATTACCCGTGTACCGAACCACTACCCCTGTCTACTCCCTGCCAGATTGTTTGCCTGATCTCCAACTGATTACCCGTGTACCGAACCACTATGCCTGTCTACTCCCTGCCAGATTGTTTGCCTGATCTCCAACTGATTACCCGTGTACCGACCCTTGTTTCATAGTAAAGACCATTCTTACTATCCAGACTGTTACCTCCGAGTCGTGCTTTTTGAGTCCCTTTTCCCCCCCTGTGGTTCACCTAGTTCTTACACACGCTCCATGAGGTCAGGATAAAAGCGCTGATTGGTGCGTTCATAGATGGGCTTTAGAAGCCATTGTTGACTTTGTTTAGAAAAATAACATTTGTACCGGGATTCTCCTAAATGAAAGAAAAAACCATATTAGTTCAAGTTCACCGTCTCATTGATGCACATTCATTGACTAAGTTGTTGTAGGTGAATGCGGTTGTTATACCAAGACATAGATTTGAAATCAGTACTGGTATACACAACAATTCTTTGAATATATTTTCATGAGCACCATTGTGTCTTCCTTTTTTCATACACCACAGCATCAAAACATACTTTTTTATTAATTTTTGTAAAATATAAACAAGTCTAACTTTGGCAAGTATGAATCAGGTTTTTCAGTTTTTTATACCAAGGTCATTATGACACATGTTTCTTACTTCTCTTACTGACACTACACTGGTTATTTGATGTTTCATGGATTTCAAAATGGTGAAACGTCTCCAGTGCCCATCCATATCTCATGAAAGATGTTGCTGAGCTCTGCACAAAATATTTGTTGCCTGTGGTCTGCCAACGTTGGCGTTATGATCCATGATCGCCAGTTGGGTACAGGCACTCATGGAGTCATATCTGGAGTGCAATCTCTTCTGTGATTCATACTTAAGCATGGAAGAATGGCACATCTCCAGAGATCCTGTGTTGGTGCAAGTTCGAAAACCACAGTTGGTGATGCATCCAGAGATGACTAATTAGCCAATAATCAAGTTGGTTGAAATATTTGCACAACTGGGAATAGAGAAAGCGTGACTTTGCTAGCTAGAACTAGTAAGCCCCTTTCACACATTTAGTCTTACCCTGCAATGTTCCGGAAGATTTCCTGCATAGGTTCTGTGTGAATGGGAACATGGAACGATATTCCGGGAAATCTGCACCGGCAATTTGCCTTGTCAAGACGTAATAACATTCCCGGATGACTGCCGGGTACGGCTGTGTTGTGAATGAAAGCAGTAACATTGCTGGGAGGGGCACGCAAAGGATGGCGTCCGTTTGACGTAAGACACGATCACGTGGAGCAAGCGAACCAATCACAAGACTCTGCTGAGGACGAGTCAATGCTTTTTTGGGTAATCCAATAACAATATATATATATATATATATATATATATATATATATATATATATATACAGTTCCTTACGTTTGCCGACAAGCTTTTATTTTTTTTCAAGATTGGCTGGAAAATGGACGGGTTCCGAAATAAGGGAGATCCTGTCGGTTCGTGAGTTTTATGGGGAATGGCATCCATAACTGTTGTGGTTCCGCTTTCTGCTGGACTGTCCCTTGGCCAATCTATTGCAGCGATCTTCCAGAACGCAGCTGCGTGTGTGAACAGAGAAAATCACGGTTGTGTGAAAGATCATCCCAGTAATTTGGGAAGTCTGTGTGAAAAGGGTTTTAGTTTAGTGTAGACAGTAGAGCTGTGTCACTAGCCCTCAAAGCAGTTGACAATCGTCTTTTTACCGAGTAAGTGTGGAACAAAACAGTGAAGCTTGAATGAAAAACATGATTCCGTAAACAAGGCATACCAGTGTGCTTGAATCGTTCCATCTGTTTCAAGTCTCAAAGGAGCTTCTTGTCGATCACAACGGCTTTGAGCGCCTGGACGGCAGGTGCATCTGCTTGGAGACACTTATTTAGTCTCTGCTGCTGCCATAGTCATGGCTGGGAGATGACAGGTGTACTCAACACCATTCTCTTCCCATCTATGCGTGCCACCAAATTGATGCACACAATCCTACAAAAATGAGAAAGGGGGCCAAGTGAAACATTTATCCTTGTAGAACACAATGTGTGGGAAAGGACCCAATGTTTAGAGTATGTATCAGGAACAGCAGATTACAAATCATTGTTTTTCAAGGGTGAAAGATTTTATTTTTATGCGAGGTTGAAAACAATCTTGTGGGAGTGTGTGTGGATGGTGGCTGGTTTAAGCGGGCTCACCTGGCCTGAGTCAGACTGATTGGACTCTGGGGCTGGGTGGGGCTGCACACCTGTTGCACATTGAGCAATCAGTGTGCACAGGTTAAACCAGCCACCACCACACACACTCAGGGAGAGCTCTTCGGCATGGCAGCACGGAGCACCGTCTGCCTGCCTCATGACATGCAACCATTACAATAAACTGGATTTTCAACATCACCACCCTGTGTCCAATTGGTTTGGAGGAGCCCGAGTAAAGTCACCTAGGTGGAGTATGGGAGCCACCTAGGTGGCGTGTAGTAGTGGACATTGCTACAAATCTGAATACACTTCTTATCCAATATCCCATAAATATTATTTTCTGTCTACACTAAAACAAAAACACAAAAGAATCCCCCCCCCCCCCCCCCCCCCCCCAAAAAAAATACATTGAAATTATGCAATTTACTACTAGGTTTTATTTTTAGGGTTGATCTATTTTAATTGAACTACTGTTATTAAACTAGGACCTGATAAGAAACTGTGGAGATGAGCAGGACCAAGAATTCCAATGTACGTGTACTTGTTACCTATGGCAAATAAAACTCTGTCTATGTACAACAAGTGCTTTAGCCCCCCTGGAACCCCATGACCTTCATCGCTATGGAGCTGGATAGTTCTGTAACCTAGAGCATAAAAATTACTTATTAGATATGGCTTATCCACGGTATTTGACAACCAGTCAAGTAAGGTCTCAAACAGATGTGTTTTATTTTTACCTTGGCCGATAGTGCACACTGGCTAACCTCGACCAATTAAAAAAATGAACAATTTCTTTTGTAGCATCCTCTTTGAGTGGAGTATTTGTTACCTGAGGAGAAATACAAAGTTGATACTGTTTCACAGCAAAATGACAATA
Organism: Lota lota; assembly: GCA_026745465.1. Lineage (NCBI taxonomy): Eukaryota > Metazoa > Chordata > Actinopteri > Gadiformes > Lotidae > Lota > Lota lota. Next base: position 1,005,113 of record JACYXH010000256.1, on the reverse strand, counting down.
ACAAACATTCGCATTTGAAGGAACAAGTACCAGGACTTTCCAATCATGTTTCACCACAGAGTTCAATTGTCTTTTGAGATGCTGTTTCCTGAGTGAGGCGCTTTATGATTTTCTACACGTTGATCTCTGTATGCTTATGAAATCAAGAGTACAAGGTAGGTCGACTGAATGGCATAAAACTGTGTTTGCTTTGGTATTTGACCATTGAGTAATTCAGCCCAGTCCGCTATGTCCTTGTGTGTTGCCCCAGTAAAAACATAGCTGCCCATATCAGAAGATTGTTTTCAGCCATCTCTCTTCGATCAGGACATCATACCCACTTTCAGGGTGTCCATTTAGGCAGAGGCAGATCCACTGAATTTCCATTTGCCTGGAATTTGTTGTAACGTTTTTATCAACTATGCAACAGCCACATAAGCTGCATCTTTCAAGAAGTTCTAAGTGGTTTGATTCATTCACCAACCAGCTCAGCCCATCCTCCTGGATTAGATTATCTCGGTGGGAGCTTCTTGAGCCAGAAACAGATCCTTGGCTGGAAGACGAGGTGTTGCTGGGTGTTGTATAACTGATCTCTGAGGGATCCAGAATATCCATCTCCCTGAAGCTCATGCTCCTGTCGCTCGCTGCAGGTTCCTCCACAGTGACCATGGGCCACATGTTCCGTTTGAGGAATTTATAACTAATAACTAAAATTATTTTGAATCGAGCATCAACAATACCGCTGTGCAGAGCTGATAGCTGTGCGATGGAGCCACGCTTTTCCTTTTACAAAGATGACAAAACAAGCCATCCAACTCACGTGTGATACATCCTCACTTGCTGTATGTGGTTTATACGCTTGCAGTCCGGTTCTTGTTCACACAAAACTGTGTGGAGTGCCACTCGTTATGTAGGAGGTGAATGGTTACTATTCAATTGTTCAGAACATATGTCTGCACTGCAAAGCTTACCCCCTACTTGTGCCCAAGTAGGAGACAGTGCAAGGTACGCCCCAGATAATGATGGCTTAATGCGTGGTTTGGTCAGAATAAAGAAGTGTCAAGCTAGAGAGACTTGGGCCAGATGATCGAGATGGTTCCTGCTCTTTGTTGAGTCTTGGTGTGAATGGATTGTGGGACTGCATCGAATTCGATAGCTTTTGGAGAAACATCACTTCCCTAAAAGTAAAGAAGTAGCTTTTTCCCACAGACAACATTCCTATTTTAGAGCTCCAACTAAGATTTTCATAGCTTATATTTTCATACAGGTCCTTATAAGGAAGAAAAAAGCATTACCTGTCTTCCAAATCACATGTGGAAGAAATAACTAAAATAATAAATTAAACAGAAGGTTATGATGAGCATTCATTCTTTGCAGCAATGGAGAGAAGCACACAGGTATAATTTGCCCTTCTATGACAAACAGTCTCAGCCAAACGTTTTATACATGAAATTAAAAGGTTATGCCATTATGCAAATATGTCTGGGAAAGACAAAAGGTGTGGGAGATAGTCTGGTTGTTCTGTTCAAAGCACTTTACAGTGCAGAGTCAATTGAATCTCAGGATGTCCACATGGAGGTTTCAGATTGCACTAACAATATGGACATTTCCTGTCTGGAGACATTGGCCAGGCTAAATTCAATTCCAACATGGGACAAATGACGAGCCAACTTCCTGCCAGGCTGGGCTCCCCCATGGAAATTCTGTTATTGCATGTATTGCAAAATAGTCTCTCCACTCAAAGCTCACTCTCCAAAACATGCAGGCAGACAAGCACCAATCAAGGCACACAATGATCAACACATCAAAAGTAAAATAGTGGATCTAATTATTTTGTTCCACACAGACATGTATGTGTGGTGTAAACATTCCACAGTCACAGAGCTACGCCTTGGCAATGCTGGCGAGAATGATTCAATGTGGAAGGTCAGCCCGTGTCAATGTACAAAAGAAGCACTCGGTCTTCAATTATCAGATCAGGTCCTGCCAGGAGCCACGTCGTCTTCCCGACCATGTCTGGAATATGCCTTGGTATGGAGGAAGGAAATGGCAGTATGGAGGAGGAGGGTCTCCAAGCTCAAATCATCCTTGATGAATGCCCGCACATTACTCATCATGGGCCACGGAACCAGTTTGAGGTCCGCACACGGTGTCGGCGTGATGCATCAGGTTAATTTGACGGAACCAATTCAGAGTGTCATTGTGGCGGACTGATGGATGGAAGACATTTTGACACGAAAGGGGGTCGATGAGGGTACCATGAAACTCGCATGTCATTCAACGGGTTCCCCAAGTGTGTCCCGTGCTTCCTCTCTCAATACGCGCACACACACACACACACACACACACACACACACACACACACACACACACACACACACACACACACACACACACACACACACACACACACACACACACACACACACACACACACACACACACACACACACACACACACACACACACACACACACACACACACTGCAATTCATTATAACGCCTCAGACCCTATTTAGAGCCCTGACATACTTTTTGGTGAACATGAATGAGTATGATAGATCAAGTTTACAAGGGGTTTAAATAATAAATAGATGCACGTAAATGACCCACACCATAAGTTACAGCCACAATAGATGTGATCCTAGTCTCGTGTTTAAAAGTTATTGGGTTAAATTATTGTTATTAGCATTCAATTATATATACAGTATATTCTTTAAAACATGATTGCCATATGATGCGTCATTGACAATATGTCAGCCCCCTGTCTGCTAATCACTTATTCCTCAACCATTTTGAGTCATGTAAGTAAACAAATCCCAACTCATGTCAACGTTAGGCGGCCCTGTGGAGGAACTAAGGTGGGTGATTTAGGAGGGATCCTGCCTAGAGGATGTTGTTTTGAATTGGGGAGGACAGCCTGAGATGCATCGAAGACATGACAAGTGTATCCTTCTCCGTTTTTTGTCATCTTCCTGGAGATGCAGAATGTTGTGAAGTCATCGCTGTGCATTCGTCGAGAGATACGCTAAAACATTCTAACTGTTGAAACCTTTTTCATGGGCCCACCATACTTGAGGTTGAATCAGAAATGATGTAAAATTTTCAATTCAATAATAAAGTACAGAATATTTCGAGAATAAAGCCGCGACTTGTATCCCGATTTTATGAACCAAAACTGTCGCTGCGGCTTATTTTCCTCTGCGTCTAAATGAATTGCTTGGAAAATAAAAGACATCTTGCTTTATAAATTACTCAAGGGCGCTTCTTCAACCATCAGTTGAATAAGGAACATTACACAATGTTAACAATTTAGTTGCGGTTTCATGCCAGCATTGGGCGCTACATGTACAGTAAGTATTTGTGTTGTGGGCCAAGATGCGTTATTAAAAATGTGGCTTTGTACTACAGAGCGGCTTATTTGTGGTATTCTGAAACATACAACCCCGTTTTACCGCTCCTGCGGCTTATACAAATTGCGGCTTTGTTTTTGAAAGATACGGTTGTAATGTTTGGGCTGAGGATGTCATTTTGAGTTGTGTTGCGCAGCCCAGGAGCCATGCTCATGCTGGGAGGATGGAGCAGAGTGGAGCTGGATGTGTTCAGGAGCTAGGTTTAGAAGCCACAAAGAGCATTTATTTACAATAATGAAAAGACTAATATTATCAACAGATTATAGGCTCTACAGATTGGCCCCAACAGGTTGCGACCGGTGACACTCCAGGAACGAGCATAACAACGTGGCATACATAATATACAGTTTGAAAACCTGTTTTTTATTATTGTCGATCATGAAATATAAACATAGATAAATGCACAGCTTGGTCTCGGTCTCGGAGGAGGGTGAGAGAAGAGCTCTGATAGAACACTGGGCTTCAGCAGGCTCTTGCTGTCCGGATCCTGGCCTCAGGCCTGGATTTCACCAGCTTGCATTGATATCTATGACGTGCTGAATGGTTTTGAAATGGCTCATTGTGGTGTTCTTCGTCTAATTGGCAGCTCTTGAACGATGCCACAGGCCCACTAATTGATGTCAAATTAGCATTTTGAACACATCTGTGTTACAAACGGCTGCTAGTTCCCCTGAGTTAGGGGATGGCAGCAGGAGGTGGCTTCTTAAATAGGCCTTGCACTCCTGTACACATATTTACACATAAACAACCAACAAAGAGGCAGGCATTCACACGCACACCTGGGGAGAGTACACTACGGACGCATTGATTTTAAAGAAATGATTGTGTAAGAACGTTTTTGCATCTTGACACAAAGGGAGGTATACTGCACACACATATCAGGTGTGCGTGGGCATGACATGTGTTTGCAAACTCTGTTCACATTCTCAAAGCCAATAGTTGTTACCTATTGACTCCACCTGAGCTTCATCTTACACTGCTTTCTGTTGTGAAACACATTAACCCCTTCTCACTCAGGATAACTCAATTACCTCAGTAAGTAATAACTCAGTAATTGTGTGTAGGAGGGGAATTATACATTTACAATCTATGTTATCAAACTGCCGTCTGTCCTCAATGACCCATTACTGCACACTTGTTCCAACCTTTCTTTTTTCAATGGAGATAAAAACTGTTCTCATAATACACATACACAACATATTCTCACAACGTTTAGAAGTTAAGGTTCTTTTTGATTTTGTGTCGGAACATGGTGGGGTCAGCCTATTCTGTTACTTTCAAAATACTGATGCATTTCAAACAGTCGGCTGCTCCCCTCTATCCACTCTAAATCCACCCTTCTACTGGGATCAGGGTAATACTGATTGTTGGCTCAAAATGATCCAAATCGGACATTGTACATGATCATTTATGCGTTTTGAAAATGTTATCCCGATTATAGCTAGGATTCAAATACCTGATCCAATCTGATTTCAAAGTGATTCCAATGATTTTGAACAATCCATTGAGAATATTTTTCCCCGTCCCATCCATCCTCCAATCCAAAATCTGATCAGATCTCGTATGTATGAACCCCGAAAAAAAAGAAGAAAAAAGGAAATCACATTCCCTTACAGACCCACACACTATTCAGCTGCTTTCTCTGTAACTCTCTTCATCCGGCAGCACCATTCCATCCCTCCCGGTGAAGGCTGTTTACTGAAGCCATCCTTAAACAGACCTGCCAATGTTGGCACCCATTCCTGAAGTCCCTTGAAGGCCCTTACACAGAGAAGGCGATTCATTAAAGTCATTTAAGGGAATGACGGTTTCAATTAGGGCCATTATGAGCTCCGAGTTTGGTATCAGCAGGGGGCCCTGAGGGGGAAGGAGGGGGGAGGGGGGGAGGGAGGTGGCAGAGATGGAGAGACATAGAACACGACCAAATTGAAAGCAATGGAAAAGAGAACGGAGAGCCACCTGAAGAGAGAGACAGAGATACAGCGAGAGAGATTGATTAATTACCTTTCAGCTCATCTGAAATCAGCTCATCAGCATTTCCCCGCAGCTGGGAATGTGACGATTCTATCAGCACATGGATTTATTCAACCCAACCCAACAAACGGTGTGTGTGTGTGTGTGTGTGTGTGTGTGTGTGTGTGTGTGTTTGTGTGTGCACAGGCACAAATGTTAGTATTAAACTTTCCATTTTGTCCATTTTATATTACTTCAAATGATTGAATGTGTCTTGTACTGATTGATTATATCCATTGTATGTGAATTTGTGTCAGTTTATCATTTACACTATCATCCAACTTTAGTGATCATACATATGTATGTGTATATATATATATATATATATATATATATATATATATATATATATATATATATATATATATAAAACAATTAACTGTATTTAAGTAATGAAGGGAACTACTTTAATATAATTCCATTATATTGTGTTATGTTTCTGTTTCAGTTAATGACAGATCTGCTTTAACTCTGATACCTACAAAGGGGGCAAAGGTCAACAACATCCTCTCAACCATATCAAACAGCAAAGCAAAGGACCTATATGGTCTTAGTATCATATTTCTAATAACAAATAAAGAAATTATAACCTCCCCTATTACTCAAATAATAAACAAGTATTTTAATGAGAGCACTTTTCCCAGTGTCCTGTAACCTGTGGTGATAATCCCTGTAAACATATCCGGAAATAAACAGGAGGTAAGCAACTGCCCATCAGCCTATGCCCCGCCATCTCAAATGTCATTCAAAAGGTTGTAGTAGAACAACTGATTGCACACCTTCATTCCAAGGCCTCTTTTCACCCTATGCAATTTGGATTCTGAAGAAAGCATTCAACTGAAATGGAAAGCTCCTACTTCCTTGAAGTCATTAAAGCAAACTTAGATAAAGGAGGGGTTGTGGTGGCAATCTTCCTCGACCTGCGTAAGGCTTTTGACACACTAAACCATCAAATACTGCTCAACAAACTGGCTAACGATGACCAACATCAGAGTGTGCGGATAAACAAATGATTACTCATTGAAGCTTGTACCATGGGAGCGCACACAAAGCTTGATTCTAGGACCATTGCTTTTCAGTATATACATCAATGATTTCCCATCTGTTTTCAATGATGCTGAAATTCTGATGTATGCAGATGACACTGTGCTATAAAAGAAAAATAACAAGGGAAATGGAAAATGTTAGAAATACTATTTACTTTACCATTATAAACAACCCTCGCTACTTTCCTGACATCTGTATAAATGGACCTGTAAATGTAGATGAATTGAAATACTTAGGTGTTACTCGTGTTCCAACTCTTCGCTTCGAAAAGCATATAAAAGAAAAATGAAATCGAACCTTGTAGAGTTTGGACAAAGGAAAATCCCCAGGCATCGAATACCTTTTAAATTATTTGATATATTTTGTACTGTATGTCGAATTGGTCACAGGCAGAAAAATAGTTGGGGATGTGGGCATAATTATGTTTGTATAATCTTACTGAATTGTGTTGTGTAACTTTTGTTGTGTAATTACTTACTATTTAAATTTTTTTTGCTTATTTCCCAGGGAATATGGGCCAAAAACAGCAAATTAATTACTGAACCCTTTTTGTTAAATGTTTCCCTTTTTTCTAAAGCGTTATTCGTTTTTTATCATTTTTTGTATTCTACGGCAGGGGCTTTGATGCTATTGTTTTTACGTTATCAAGAAAAAACTGGTTGATAGCTGTAGTTGACGGTGGTTAACCATAATGCTCTGCTGTAAAGGTGATCATACCACAGCATTGTTAGACTAATATGCATTTGCGAATGGGTCAGGCTAGGTGGTAAATGCGGAATAAACCAGTAAAATAAACCATAAATCAATAGTGTACCCCACCATGATTTATTGCTTAATCAAAACTAAATTGTATTACAGCTAGAGATAGGGGTAAGCAATCCTTTAATGTGTGTATCGCGAGTCTTTGCTTCCTCAACACCATCGCCATGTGGACTCAAAATGGCCATTTTCTTTTTTTAACCAACAATGTAATCTAATTGGAAGCAAATGTATGTTACTGTTCACAGGGCACTATATTTGTCTATAGTACATTTGCATTGCATCTGTTTGGCCCCATTTCAAAAACAATGGTGGACTCAAATTGTAACACTGTGTCGCAATGTTTGGTGAATCGCAATATGTACAGAATGGCAATAGATATATACATGATCTAAGTATGACCTTATTTCAACTGGAAATGCAATTAGTTTCAGCCCTATCTCCGTTCTACTACACACAATTATTAACCAATTATTACCAATTATTAGTCAAAATACTCCCTGTCAACCACCACTACCACTGCATCCACAGGATTCAGCCATCTCTGTGAGAATGTCGCTGGCTGTCGCTGACTTGCTACAGCTTGCCTATCCACCGCTTGCTTCTCCCTCCTTACATGCCTTAATGGATCTTCTTTGAGAAAACGCATGGTCAATATAATCCTATTTAATCTGGTAAAACAGAGAAATGGGATGATTAAAAGAATTCACACACAAATGTAAAGCGTTACTCACTCACAGGAGTTACAGAACATACCCTGTTCAGCTCTCCCTCTGCACTCCCATGTCAGAGAAGGGAACATTCTCCTAGCAACAGATAATGAGGATGCTTGAGTGAAGAAAAATTAGCATTTAATAATTCCGATACAGAAGAAAATCGACCCTGGTTATTTTTGTAGAAAATGGAGTGGAGTAATGATATAAAAAAAAAGTGGAAACAGTGTAATCACACAAGGGAAAGATCCAACTGAAAAAGGATATCTATAAATGGTCTGTTCTATCATCGTGATACCATCGTTGAGATATTGGATGGTGGTTTTCCTTTGTGTTGGCTTCTTCCTGTAGCAATCTAGCTGGGCTAAATCGGAAGTCAAGCGGGAAAGATTTAGAGCGTTTGAAAATAGACGATACCGTGCCTGTCAGGAACAGGTGCTCTTGAGAGATTTCTGTGGTAAATAGTTTAACCGTTTTTATTTGTCTTTTTTTGTCATCTTCTTTATTCGCATCAGGCCTTCTGTAGAAGGACCTTCTCTCATTCTATATCTCTCCGTCTCTCTCTTTCTCTATCCCTCCCTCTTTCTCGATCTATCTCTCTTTCTCCTGTGTGGGTCCGGGCTCTTAAGTTCAGAATGCCAGGCCTACCTTTATGCCAGGAATTGAGAAATGGTCTCATTACCACGGCAACACAGCGAGGAAGATATAATCACAATTGAAGGTGAATGTCCTCCAATTAAACAGTTGGGCTGGCACATTGTGTGCACATATATGTCATCCCTGTGCAAACAAGACACAAAAGATGTTTCCGGACAAGACAAGGCTGTAAAGGACACATACGTTGAAACAGAATCCTTGAATCTTTTTTCGTTTGAATCCGAGCCAAGCACTAAAGATTAAGCAGATGCCACCAGGAACGATACCATTTGTGTTGTGGTTTCAGCATTTCAAAGCATTGGTTGTTCGCACCTCGGGTGCAATCTGCTTCTATCATTAATTGGTGGATGTCATGGTGCTCTACCTGTAGATGTAGGGATAACAATTGGTTGTACTTCCTACAGTTGTATTGTTTATTTGAATAACCAGAACCACATCACATGATGCATTTCTGCCCATTATCGTTGCACGTCCGTTGTGAGTTTTTATTGATTGTACCTTAAAAAAGATTTGCTCTTTTTCAAGAAAAACTGCTGAGTCACATACATTGTATGAAAATAAACTTGAATCGTGTAATGAACAATAAACAGTTTGTTCATTGATATACATTAAGTTAAGTTAATATTATTTGAAACATGTGTATTGTAAATATATACTTATATTACATATCAATGGAAAACCTTTGGTACAAAAACCTTGAATTTACAACTGCTGCAGTGGCTAGTTCCTAGCAGATAGTGCTTCGACAAATGAGAAGTTGACACCTAATCAAGTGTGCTGTGCTTTGCTAAAGCACTTTTTGTTTGTTCCTTTGTGCTGGATTTTATCCTAATTTATACATAAGTGTGATTCATGTCTGATGGATTACTCCCACTACCTTGGCGAACACTTTGGGCAAGCCACTTTTGATTAGTTTGTTTAGTGTTTTCCCTTCATTTGTGGAACTTTAAGCATGAACTCAGCACTCAGTGACAGTGCAGGCTGCCTTTATGTACACCTTGCCTGATCAGATTGTCACTCTAGCACAACCCTGCATAACAACATTTATCAAAGCATATCCTCTGAGAGGGTTGTAACTCCCTGGGAAAAGGGCAAATGACAAATACACACAATAATACACATACGACAACTACTACCGCATCAACCACTACTACTACTACTACCGAAAAACAAAACAATTGTAACGTAAAATAAAAATAAATAGCTATAAATGAATGACGCTTTGAATGCAAATTCCAATACAATTACACATCTACGCACAAGGGTATTGCTCTGCTGCAGTGAACTGCAGGGTGGTGTTTTTATAAAGTTACTGCCCCTTTCCATCACTGAACTCCATCCTTGAATGTATAAAAGGCAGAAAGCATTAAAAGCAAGGGGGCACTGATGCTGAAAACACAGATTGAGACCTGGGTCTCGGAGGAAATGGACTTAGCATGGAGAGGCTAAACGTTTCTGAAGGGATAGCGGGGTTATCTCTCGACTGGAGAAGCACGGTCACTGGAATCGGATGTGTGTGTGTGTGTGTGTGTGTGTGTGTGTGTGTGCGCGCACATGCATGTGCGTGCGTGTGTGTCTTTGAAATGTTGCCTCGATGCTTGTACACATCATAATGGTCAGGTAGTCAAGGTCTTCAAATGGACTTTGTGACCTTTTTCTATCTCTGCTAAATGTGTAAATGATGGGAATTTCTGAAATAGGGCAAGACTGATTTGTTTTCTCATTGTTTTCTTCTTGCCCAAGTTCCCCAAAATAGATTTTGTTTTACTCCTTTTGATTAAAGATGGAACATGTGCCAGCGAGGGAGTGACATATTTTGGGTACTGAGCATGTACCAATTTCTGCTGGTTTTTTTTTGGTTGTGGTTGTTATTCTGATGCTTAACACAAATGTTTTTAGGAGAAAAAAAAATTGACTCTCACCTGAATGAATGGAAATAATAGATTCAAAAACAACAGGGCAGTTCTGTGGCTTTTTGATTTGCTTTCAAAAATCGACTGCCCACAGGCTGTATGGCAGTGGAACGTATACACTCGCGGCTCTTCCACTAGCAACAACCAAGTTGGTCTTATTGACATAGAATTGCTATTAGCTTGCCGTTAGCCAAATTCCCAATTCGAGCTAATGGCAAGCTGTCTTTACTGAGATTTTTTTTTCTGTGTAACATAAGCAGAGCCATGCAGGGCACTTCCCTCACAGGGGCTATGGACGTCTGTACTGGCACTGATATGCTCTGGGAAGATCGGATCTTCTGCCAAACATTCGTTTAATTAGGAAAATTGGCAATTTGAAGTAAAAAACTACGAAATTGATCGATCATCCATCTATCTATCCATCCCTCTGTCTCTCTGCTGGACATACTGGCGGAGCAGATGTGTAGAGCTAAATTGGGCTGTAGTACCAATGACATGCCTTTTGTATTGATTAGTCCAGCCGCTCCATCCATCATTGTGTTCACATGGTGCCCACACTGACGCTCATGCCTGGATATGTGGACACACACACACACCATGCACATACACATATGCACACAGACACGAAAAGACAAAGAATGACCGACCCACACGTGCACAACAGAAACATACGCACATGCACACACACACACACACACACACACACACACACACACACACACACACACACACACACACACACACACACCGCGCTAACAGGTCGTGCCCCCCAGGCCCATGGCAAACCAATCCCCTTACCTTGATGGAGTGGAGCAGGTAGACACGTCAAGGCTGCAGCGCTACCAAGAGGAACAGTCGGCGGCACCTTGGCCAGCGCTCAGCCCGATAAACAAGATGAATAGGCATGAGGGGGCGAAGCCACCGGGAGCCGCTTCTCTGTCCCTCCGCGTTCTCCAGTGGTCGATGATGAAGTATGCTGTTTGCTACTTCGTTATGTTGATGTTTATCTTTGTCCTCCTTCTCTCCGCGCTGTTGTCTATAGAGTGTGACTTTCTCGGCTGGGTTGAGCACTGAAGGGAGATATCCTGGATCACAATGAAGGACACAATTAACTAATTATAAAAGTGCAATAGGCAACAGTACGATGTACGGATATATACATAGTAATAGTATTTACTGCATATATCCCACTGAAGTGTCCTGGGGGAAAATGCTACCTCACTAGAGCTTACTAATGTGTTACCTTAGTAATCTCACAATCCTGTAACTTACTGTTGATATAATTATTGGATAGAACTGGAGAGAATTGGAGAGAAAAACAGTCATAAACGTTTCATTTCGTAACCCGTTCAAGCAAGGATGAAACCTTTTTGAGCAACGTTCAAGTCTTTTAATTAAACTGTCACAGTCTAATTACACTGTAATTATTACAAATAATGTTTCTCTGTTGTGGGTATATTCTGTGTCAATGAACAGTTTAAATCAAAGTCTACAGAGGAGTGAGCTGTGGGATTTGACTTGCTTTCTATTTGAATGTCTTTGATGCCGACTCAAGTGTGACTTTATTTTGATTCATGGGGGGATTTCATTTTTGTTTCACTTATCTGCTCTTTCAATGGGATCAGGCAGCATAGTGTTGTATTTATATTCCTCACTGCTGCTTTAAAAGGTCTCATTAATCCATTAGGTCTATCTCTGCGCAATCTGTACCCTGTAAGAAATCGTGTCTGTATAAACACGATTAATTAGGTATAATTTAATCGCTATCCACTGTTATTATGCTACTAACTGTTTACTCACTATTTAGTCACTATTTAATATGTCTTTGTTGTGTTTACCCTGGATAAGCTTAAAGGCCAAAGCTACTACATACATCACTGTCAAGCTCAGAGAGAGGCCAAAATGATTGGCCTCTCCAGGAAGATTTCACCTTCCATGGGATTAACCCCCGGACAACTTGTAGTGCGCAAAGCCTCCTTACCGAACGTGAATGAGCAACTGGTCATCTCTCACCTTCACACCGCAAATTACATCTCTTTTTTTCTTTATGTTAATTCCTTTAGTTTTTAAGTGATGCCACTCAACATGAGGTTTAAAAGCCATGTAAAGGTATTTATTTCCATCAGAATTGAATTTACATATTGATCATTATTGTAGTAAGTATTATAGGTATTGTTTTGTTGTTATTCTTAAGTGCAATAATGATCATTATTATAAACTATTTTGGTCAATTGAATGTCGTAAAGTAGCTCATCTCTCATGTTTTGGTAATACAATGAAGTTGTGACTTAAAAAGCAGCCGATATTAACACACAAAAGTTTGTTTTATTTCATTCATTTCAATTTCTGAGGATATCGTTGCAGTAATTATCTGTATTTATTTGTTGCCATTGCCGTTGAGAAGGTCATATAGGCGAAGGATTCCATAGACACGCCGGTCGCGCACATGCAGTGATTCTTCATTTAACGTGAAGATAGCAGCGTTGTGTGTTGGTTCAGATTAAGTAGAGACAGGAACACGCAAGCTTCCACTCTGGCACACACACACACACACACACACACACACACACACACACACACACACACACACACACACACACACACACACACACACACACACACCAGTATATAGCTCAATGTCGCCTGTACCTCTTGCAAGGCTGACATCCATCCCAGCTACAGATTCATATGAAGACGAGCCTTGTCTCCGTTCATCACAATAAGAAGGGTTCCCCTCTTAGACGGGTGAATCCATTCCACTTAATTCCGCTAACAACTGGTAACTAAACAAGTTCGAGACATTATCCGTTTGCCGATAGCGGACGGCAAACCAATCTCTTACATTTTCCTTTACTCAATGGTAGTATTTGTATTATATGTATTTGTTAAAATGGCAGAATATCAACACAGCATTTAGAGCATATCTTGCTTCCAGACTGCCATATTTAAAGTCAAACAGGATAGTCTAACGGATAATCAAACAGATAGATCGCTGCATGAAAACAGCAATAACGTTTGGTGGGAACATAAAAACAAAATCAAATTGAGAAAAGGGACAACAACAGCACACCATGTGATCGGCCTCAGTGTTCACAATCATCGTGTCAGCCATGCTTATCTCTGCAACCCAGACTAGTTCACAAACCGTCCCAACAAGCACATGAGTAACCTGGATTTGTATTTTTTTGGTGTATTATAATCAAACTGGCAGGCACATCAACGTGGAATCCCTGTAAAAGCTTCTGACGGGAAAGTGGCTAGCAGGAACACAGAGGCTGGCTAGCAAAACAACAATCATGTCACCCTGCAGCAAGACAAGTTGCTTTTGCTCAGTGACCGATACGAGAATGACAGCTTTATCCCATCAACTCAAACGCACACACCCACGCCAACTTACTATAAATTGTTGGTGTTTTGGTGTTTAAAGTGGCCATCTGCCCGCAGGCGCACGGCGGTATCATGTAATTGACTCTCTCTTTATGTCCGATGAGGTAATGTAGGTGAGGTGCTAAGGTAATGTAGGGTGCTTCATGTGGTCCATCCCCAAGGTGACTATAATCTCATCGCATATGTGAATCACGGCTTGTGTGTCCAGTCAGAGAAAGTAGTTGCACATGCACATACGCGCGCGCACACACACACACACACACACACACACACACACACACACACACACACACACACACACACACACACACACACACACACACACACACACACACACACACACACACACACACACACACACACACACACACACACACACACACACACACACACACACACACACACACACACACATACTCATATGCATGACCACACACACATACACACAAACACACAAAAAGAGGACATGAGTGAGATTTACAAGTCCAAGCTTACCTGGAGTTAAGAGGTTGAACATAAAACTGACAGCAAGAAGTGAGTCACGATACACAACATGGCAAATATGCATCCTGGCCGCATACACATGCGCATGCAAACAGAATGAAACAAAGGTTTGTAAACACAGTGATGCAACTCGCACACAAAGACACACACAAAAACACACACACAAACACACATATACACACACACGCGCACACTTTTGACATGTTATCAATCACCCTGCTGGATGTCTGAGGGTCTGCAGATGTTCAGTTAAGCTATGAAGCCAGTCAGCATGCAGACAGTGGATGGTCCAATTAAGAATTCTCTCATTCACACACACACACACACACACACACACACACACACACACACACACACACACACACTCACACAAGCACACACGTAGCCATACACATATACTCACAGACCCCCCTCCACATATTTTAGAAGCACCACCTGCAGATATGCACACGCACACACTAATATTCACAAGCCCAACTCTGAAACACTCACATTCAGACAAACACACACACATGCACTACTTAGTCACAGAACCCCCCTCAAGACACACACACACACACACACTCACACACACACACACACACAAACAGACCTACCTCCAACACACCCACACACTTTCACACACAAACACGCACCTACTTAGTCACAAAACCTTCCTTTCTTCCCCATCCCCCCCCCCCCCCCCCCCCCCCCAAGACACACTCACACCACACACATACACTCACACACACACACACAGCACACACAGAATCACAGCAGTGTGCAGGCTTGTGATAAGACACAGGGCTCTTCAAAGAGACAGAAGGATAAATGAGAGGCAGTCTGTGGATGATGGTGGATGGGAACCAGGCAGCAGACCACGCCAGGGGGTCCAGAGACCAGTGGGTTGTAGCGGTGGAGGTAAGCTCTCTGTCCTGAGCTCTTTGCACTAGGAAACTGCTTTTCACATCACTTTAGAATCGTCTGAGTTCCTGCGTATTTCTGTTGTACAATACAAGTTTAACGTTGGTTGGTGCATAACTGACAAGCAAAATGATACAAAATAAAAATGTAAACTCACAGCAACAGCACAACATCTCTGGCCAGAAATAGTGTGGATTTGTCTTTTGTAAAAAAGAAAGCAACCTTGAAAAAAAAGAAAATCGGCAAGTAACAATGATGCTTCTTTCATTTTGTCTGCTGTTCGTGTTTATCAGTATTTGTATTTGTTCATGTGTGTGCTCATGCATGTGCCTTTTTTAAGCATGCATTTGTGTGTCTGTGTGCATATGTATGCATTACTATTATGGTGAGTATGTGTGTGGGGGTCTGTCTGTGTGTATGTATGCATCACTTTGGGTGAGCATGTGTGTGTGCACGTGCATGCGTATGTATATCACTGTTTGGATCTGTTCAGCTGAGTGTGTGAACATATGTAGGAATCCCTGTTTTGGTGAGTGTGTGTGTGTGTGTGTGTGTGTGTGTGTGTGTGTGTGTGTGTGCGTGTGTGTGTGTGCGGATGCAGGGGTGTGAAGTCGTGTAAAGATGTGTTAGAATTGGGAGGCCCTTAAGCTCATTGTCCAGCATGACTCAGGCTGTTAGCAATGAGCCAACAGGTTGCTTCACGTAGCTTCAAGTAGCTGCGACAGCTACACGTAGCTACAAACATGCTCCCCCTGGTTTATGTTGAGGTTTCCTTGAGCAATGCATGGTCTCAACAAGGTGGCTGTAGGTTTGCATGGTTAACACTGGCTGTGTTTGAGTGTGTGAAGGTGTGTGTGTGTGTGTGTATGTGAGTGTGTGTGTTTGAAGAATCAGTGCCCTTGTAGTCTCAGCCTCTTCCATTCATCCGCACTATGTCACCATCGTCCTGAACATCTGATACATTGAGCAAGTTAAGCAGTGCAGTGTCTGCAAGAACTAGGACGATTCTCATTGGCTGTCAGCATTGTCACTCGCAGAAATGTAGACGTAGCTCCGCCGCGACATGGGCCAATCAGGTTTATACTTATATTTGAATCCATGGGTCTATTATTTTTTTCTTTTTTGAAGACCACTGTGCAATTGTTGTCAATCACATTTTAAATAAAGTTTGTCTAACCGTAGGTCTGTTTATGTAAAATAAGGACCCATCAAGGACCAGCATATGGTCCTTGATGGGTTGTGCTTGCCTGTCAATCAAGACCTCTTCCTGACTAGTAGGCGGTTCTTGTCAAAGGTAATCAACGCTGTGTCCCAGATCTTGTGTATAGAAAGGCAGGCTCTGCTAGACTAGTGTCCGTGTAACTAGTCTAGCAATTGCTTAGGTGCATGTGTTTAGGTGCACGTGTAGGTGCACGTGTTTAGGTGCACGTGTTTAGGTGCACGTGTTTAGGTGCACGTGTAGGTGCACGTGTTTAGGTGCACGTATTTAGGTGCACGTGTAGGTGCACGTGTTTAGGTGCACGTGTTTAGGTGCATGTGTTTAGGTGCACGTGTAGGTGCACGTGTTTAGGTGCACGTGTATAGGTGCACGTGTTTAGGTGCACGTGTAGGTGCACGTGTTCAGGTGCACGTGTTTAGGTGCACGTGTAGGTGCACGTGTTCAGGTGCACGTGTTCAGGTGCACGTGTATAGGTGCACGTGTATAGGTGCACGTGTTTAGGTGCACGTGTATAGGTGCACGTGTATAGGTGTGTTGAGGTGCACGTGTTTAGGTGCACGTGTATAGGTGCACGTGTTGAGGTGCACGTGTATAGGTGCACGTGTTGAGGTGCACGTGTTGAGGTGCACGTCTTGAGGTGCACGTGTTGAGGTGCACGTGTTTAGGTGCACGTGTATAGTTGTGTTGAGGTGCACTTGTATAGGTGCACGTGTTAAGGTGCACGTGTTGAGGTGCACGTGTATAGGTGCACGTGTATAGGTGCACGTGTTTAGGTGCACGTGTTTAGGTGCACGTGTTATGCTGTGAATGCCCACACACCCCCTGTTCCCCTTTAATAGAACTATGAGTGACGCTGACAGCTCTGACTACTTTTTGCGATGTCGGGTCGCCGACATCTCTCTTTCTCACATCAGAGCACGATAAATAGCATTATATTTAGCATTGGTCACCATGTAATCCTCATTTGTTTGAGGATATTTTAAGACAACTGGTAAACCTATCTCATGCCACACGCTCTCCCAGAAAGCACATTCATTTTGATAACTAAATGTTTTTTGGGGTTGAATACAACAGCATGTCAGCATAGCAACCACTATTAAATAAAACACAGACAAAACAATTGCTACACGACAAAAATAACTATATTCGCGTAATGTTTTACTTGGATAATTAAGGAAACATACTGACCTCGAAAGAACAACAGAAAATGAATTATTTCGTAGAAATTGTTTTTTTACATGCTGCATCTTTGGGAATTATTAAGTTGTCTTAAGTGTCTTGCTGCTCCATTATTTGAACCTTGTAAAATCGGTGTTCAAGTGGGGATATTTCCATGCTATTAAGAAAGGTCATGCGATCATTCATGGTAAAATGTCAGTCCCTCTCGACCTTGGCAAGACAGATGTTCTGAAAAAGTTTCAAACTAAGTCAATGTCAACTTAGGGGGAAATAAAGAGAATATTTATATCCATATTCTTCTGGTCACGCTTGGAGGAGAAACAACGACACCAGCCCCAAAACCCTGGCCGGCTGGCACACACACACACACACACACACACACACACACAACCCCCACACACAGCCTCATCTCCCCATATCTCCTTCTCCTCGACGTTCACCTGACAGGACTGAAATAGGACAAACCACTCTCACGAAACACGTAAACAAAAGCAAAGCAACCCCACAGAAAGCCAAACTGCATTGTAAGTAGGACCCCGATAGATTTCCTTTTGCAGAGTAAGTAGCCATTTGCCCTTCAATGTCGCATTTTAAGTATGTAATCAAGTCCAGAGTAATTGAATACGTGGACAGCATGCTGCGTTATGCAATGGGGGAGGGGGGGGGAGAGCTGTGAGAATATGAGTGGGGGGGGGGGGGGGCAAATGTAATAAATATGAAGGCGGAAAGATGGGGAGGGAGGTACAGTGTTATTGTGTTGAAGACATGACTAAATAATATGGATGATGAGTGGCGAGGAGGGGACGGAGAGAGGAGAGGAAGCAACCAGAAAAAGAGGAGGGAATGAGAGAAAGGGGGAAGGAGCGAGGGGAGAGGAGGGGTGAAGAGGTTCGTGAAAGAGAGGATAGGGGCTAGGCGAGGACGGCCGTCTACAGCTACAGTCCTGTCAGATAATGAAGAGGAGCAGGTGGGGGAATACATTCTGTCACAGTCTAACAGATATGAGGGCTCGGCAACGTGTACAAATGTGTGTGTGTGTGCACATGCATGCACAAACACACACACACACACACACACACGTTGTGCACCAGCAGAGCTGCCAGTATTGTGACATCACTAATTCTGAGGATGGAACATTGAGTGTGGGTCTTTTTTAATGGTGTGTGTGTGTATGTATGTGTGTATGTGTGTGTGTTTTTCGGAAAGTGTTCTAGGTAATTATCTTCCAAACAGTGTGCCAAGTACAAAACTGTTCTCCTCTAACTCATAGGTGAAAGAGAGAGAGAGAGAGAGATAGAGAGAGATAGAGAGAGAGAGAGAGAGAGAGAGAGAGAGAGAGAGAGAGAGAGAGAGAGAGAGAGAGAGAGAGAGAGAGAGAGAGAGAGAGAGAGAGAGAGAGAGAGAGAGAGAGAGAGAGAGAGAGAGAGAGAGAGAGAGAGAGAGAGAGATAGTGAGTGAATTTAAAGGGTGACTGAGTCCAGGAAGGCGAGAGGGTTCTCAGGTTTTAAGGTTATGTTTTTATTTTTTTTTACTATTTCTCGTTTGAAGTTTTTTTTTTTTCATTCCCTTACTTTACCTCTTTCTTCTCTACTCTTTTAAGTCATCCTAGGTGACTATCTTCCTCATTCTCCTCCCTCCATTTGTCAGTTTCCATTTTTTGAGTACTCTCCCTCCTCTCCATCTCTCTCGGTTTCCATCTCCTCTCTCGAGATAAATAGCTGGCCTGATGGATGGAAAGGAAACGTCAGCCAGTTCTCCACCTCTGCACTCCTTTTCTGTCTCTCGTTCTCTCTCGTTTCGCCCTGCCTCTGTGGCGTGTTCTCCCACACAAGCAACAGTGAGCCAGCCAGTCACAGGCTGTGTTTTTACACGTTTGAACGCCAAAGAGCACACTTGAAGCTCCTGTGAGATAAAAGCTGGGAGAATGGGTGAAGGACAGAACACATTCAATATTGGACAAAACAAAAGCAGTTCATTCATTTGAGGACAGAATGAAAAATGTGAGATATTTCTCTACAATTAATCTCCAAAGTCAACTAACCCCATTTACATGCACACAATAATCAAATTATCGTCCCGACATTGATTGTTAGAATAATGTTATCGGCAGCTAATATGCGGTTCTCAAAGTGATACCAATAGTTCTGTTCATGCAATGTTAATAAAAGCGCTGACTGTTTCAGTTCAGGTTCAACTATATATATAGGCTAAAACCCATTGGCCATGTACACATATGTAATGCTGAATGATGGAATTATTACGTGTGTCCTTAAAATAAAACAATTATAAATATTCATTAAATAAATCGAATGTCTCCCATCCCCCGCAGCAACTTTGTGTCACCTCGCCTCAACAGTCGTGTTTATCAAATATCAATACAATAAACACTTGGCACATTCTAGGTAAAGGAGCGTGATGTCCAAGCCACCGTGTATTGGAGGAAAAGGAAACCAAGTTGCAGAAAGGTTAGTAGGAGTTTCACTGAAGCAAATAGAACATGACAAGGAAAACGTGCGGCTTTAGAGCATTAATGTTGGAGCAGCGCTGGATAATGAAAGAAAAAACCAAGTGTTTGAGTGGTACCACTCAAACATGAAGTACAATGGACCAGCTGAAGTTCCTCCTCATGGCGTCGGCATGCTAGGAGCCATGCTTTATTTAATGTCATATTTTAAAATGGCTAACATCTTTTTTTGTTCATACTTTTTATTTCAGGCTCTTTTTGTGATGCGACAGTGGCAAAGTACAAATACTTTTATTTTGAAATTAGTAAAGGAAGTTCAGAGACTGAAGGGCATAAACAAAGGGGTCAACTACATTTACTTAGATAATCAAGGCAGGTCTATTGCATGTTTGTGGTATGTCAAAGACTCAAGTGAACAATGCCTGTTGAAATTAAGAACTAGAACAGTGTTTTACTACCAAGTGCATTGCAAAGACGCTGACGATGAATGATGCTGTCATTTGCCTTAAGTGTGTCAGGTAAGTAGGCAAGGAAAGATCAGTGTGGTCAGAGATGGGCATTATTTCGATTAGGCCTGCATGTATGTGAAATAGGTATTTATATGTATTTCGGCAGGCGGCCCTGCCACGAAAATACAAACCTGAAAGCATTTCTAAACGTGGAGTCAAGGGGTTTGGTCCTCCTTTGATTGACAATTTTTGAGGGTGCATAGCTTCGCAGAACTGCTTTAGGGCGTGAAATCATGCATGCCAGCCGACGATTGACGGTATCTGTTATGGAAATACAACAAAGATGTGGTTCAAAATAAAAGCGCCATGTTCCTAAAGCTTTTTCTTTAGAGCCTATGACTGAACGGTTTGCACGGTCTGTGGACTCTGGCACAATCATTTAATGCTTTTCATTGTACTTTGGTGAGGTTTAAAGGGAAGCCACGTGGCTTCTTATCGTTTCAGTTTGATCTTTTTAGTTCCCTTTAATTTGGTCTCAACGTGTATCGGCCCCCACTGATGAAATTGGAGGGGGGGGGGTTACAATGATGGCCCTGTGTGTCACGCCATCCGTCACACAGTTAATGCTGCACAGCTAGGCCTGCACAGCTAGGCCTGTCGATGAGCGTGGGCTAACAGCAGAATACATGTGCTGGTCTGCTGTTCTCTCCCCTAGTATCCAGTTTTGTTACCCATAGTTTTTACGTAACATATATCGCCTTTTTGTGAATTTACTGAGTCATGCTAATAGTTAAAGAACCAGTGAACCCACTGTTTCAGCTGGAATTCTAACGGTATGAGATTAAAAAAGAAAAGTAAAAAGTGTTTTGTTTTGAGAGTTTTAGGAAAGAGGGGGGCATGTTAACCCCATGGTTACGACCCATGCAATCTATGTGATACATTTTTAGTACCGTTGATGGTATGAGCATTATAATGAGCGATGTTGTATATTAAATGCACCACGCAGAGAGTGTTATACTATAGGTGTCCGGGAAGCTTAACCCTCACTCGGGACATTAAATAAATCGCTGCTCGGACGGAGCTTCACCATCCACACACACCGTAGCGTTATACTGTGTATACTGCATATGTGTATATAAAACCATAATATTATGAAAAGAATGTTAATATTACGAGAACGCTTTTTCGAAAAACAAGGTTAAAATATATGGAGAAAAAATTTCAGAAAATATAGAGAATAAAGGGAATATTGCAGGAAAAAAGTAGAATAATCAGAAAATTGTGCTGTAAGCACAAAAGACTTGACATCGCCGGAGAGAACTGGTTCACTTCAGAGTCCCGAGTGTATTTTATCACTGTTTGACAATTAGTAAATTACATTTCTATCATGGTACAATCACTGTAGATTACGAAGTTGCACAGCATGTTTTAGCCCACTTGATCTTTTATTGACATTGTTGGATAACTAAACTATTAGCGTTACTGATTTGTGTAAAGTTATCCCACAAAGCACTGGTCGTACGCTAATGTCTGCTCAACAGATTCTAACTATGGTTCCTACTATGGATGTCAGTTTGGGTTAGTTTATCTTGGCGTTATCTTGGATTCGTTTTTTGAAAGTTATAATCTTTCGATTTAGTTTTGAGTATTTTTCTTGGCAAATGTAATCTTGATCGGTATACGTTGATCCTTGCCTGTATACAGGACAAGTTTGCTGAACATACTACTGCAATAACCAAACTAATACTGTTTTATACATTGCATTGTGCCCGTCACCTCCCCTCTCCCCCTATCGCCCTCTCTTCTTCTGTCCCTTATCTTGCCCACGTCTTTTCCTAGTCTGTTCCCTTATCTCCTCTTCTCCTCCTCTTCTGATCCTCTCTCCATTTCTCCACTCCTCCATGCTTCCGCTCTCCTCCAGTACTCTTCTGTGGGACACTTGAATGGAGACTTGAGTGGAGTTGGCCAGGACAGTCCTGCTGCATCTGAAGCAGCACCTCCCCTCCTCCTGCCCGAGTAACCTCTTGTACTCAAATACAAAGAGGAGTCCACCCCAAAAGGACAGCACCCCTGTCCTGTGAGGAAACCGTCTTTGAGCTTTGCGATTCATAATATGAATGAACATTGTTGGACTGTTCCTGTATGTGCATATCATGCAGCCAAACTGTATACTCTCTGAGAATATCTAAATATACAAAGTACACTTAATGTTTGCAGGCAGACAAAAATGCACTCATGAGTGCAGACCTCCACAAGACCTAACCATTTCCCTAACTATTACCCCAACCCTAATTAATCAATCAAGCTCATGATTTCAACAAGGCACATTTATTGGACACAATTCATTAATGTATCTTATTCATATGACACATCCAAAGGAAATATAGTCAAACATGTAGCCTCAAGTTCCAATCATTAACTTATTCAGTCCTAGCAAGTGGCACAGAACAGAGCCTACCTGAGTGTCTCATTGTGAGGCTTGGACCGTGACCCCTCCTGTGTGAGAAAACATCAGTAGCTTTTTATGTGACTATTAAATGTGCATTTCCAATCAAATGTACTTGGAATTAAGAAATGTCCTTCAACCATGCTATTCATCTACTGTCTTGGCAGTCTCTTGAATTCTGATCTCATGCAGCTGTAAGGGAATTGTCATGGCAAGCTGCATATGTTTGAGGAATAGAGAACAAGATGATAGTTCTTTCATTCATGAAGATTGAATGTGGAATCCATTTCAATTATCAACCATACTATTGAGTGTGTGAGTAGACGGAAAAGTATAGCATGCTCTTAAATTATGCTACATTTTCAAAGTAGGCTACCTAGAAAAATAGCACTGTATTAACACTTTTGGATGAACAATTAGTTAGCAAGTCTTTAATCAGTATGTCATGAGGGCAGCAAAAAAACGTTATTTCTCTAGTGTAATGAACGATTTTTCACAGAGAAGTCCGCAGCTCACTCAATGTGATCCATCGCCCCTTTGTGTGTGTGTGTGTGTGTGTGTGTGTGTGTGTGTGTGTGTGCATATAGGCCTTGTTACCGCGGCCCAGGGGTGACAGCCAGGAGCCCCATTATGATCGCGAGGTCCCGATGTACCCCTAATGTCCACAAGCGGCACTGTTTTCTATTTCAATGTGTGTAATAAAGGTGATTGCATGTCTACATGCAGGCATTACAAAGCCAAAAAATCGGTTCATTCAAGCTATCATTCAAGCTAATTACCATTGAAGTCTAATCATTTCTTCCTTATTATCTACTATAGGTTTTGTCTGGCAACGCAGGTGAACATCCACACTGTTTGAGATTTCTTCTTGGAGGAGAGTAGAGGAGAGAATAAGAGAGATACAAGGGGAGAGGAGTGGAGAGAAGAAGGAGATGGGGGAGAGGAGGAGAGTCAGATTAGATGAGATGAAAGAGATTAGAGAGAAGAGTAGGGAGATAATGGGAGAGAAGAAGGAGATGAGGGGGGAGGAGGAGAGACATTAGATGAGAGGAAAGAGATTAGAGAGAAGAGTAGGGTGATAATGGGAGAGGAGAATGAGATGAGGGAAGAGGAGGAGAGAAAGATTAGAGAGGAGAGGGAGTTAAGAGGAAAAGAAGCAGGAGATGTGGGGAGAGAAGAGGAGAAGAAGAGAAGGAGGTAAGGGGAGATGTGGGGTATTGGGCACAATTCAATGTATGTAACATTATATTAGTTTGTTCATTGCAGTAGTCTGTTCAGCAAACTTGTCCTGGGAACTTTCAACAAACTTCTTTGAAACCAAAAGTCAGTAAGGTTCAGGTCCTCCTTTCTACCCGGTCCATCAAGTTCTGCCAAGTAGAAACACACACACACACACACACACACACACACACACACACACACACTAGAAGAGAAAATAATCATAGCAATGTTGGTCATGGTAGAAGGCATTAATCATCACAAGAATGCATTCTGTAGAGCCAGAAAGCAGCCCAATAACAGTTAACCAATCGGTTAATGAGGGTTGAGCCAAGACATACTAACCAAAACTGACATCCCTATAAGGATCATTGGGAGGATTTTTTGAGCAGCAATTAGCGTATAACCTAGCCATCGCTTTATATTATGGGGTAACGTTACACAAATCAGTGACGTTAATAGCTAGTTAGCTAACAATGTCCCTACAATATCAAGTAGGTTAATGCTAAGAATGTCTATCAACAACGTTGCACAGCATGTGTTAGCTTCTTCGTAATGTACAGTGATTGTACCATGATAGTAATCACATTTACAAGTATTTTATGCTTACAGTACAATCTTCTGATTATTCTACTTTAGTCCCGAAATATTCTGACTTTATGCTCGACATTTGAAGATATTTTTCTCAATATATCGTAACTTTGTTCTCGTAATATTTACTTATTTTCTCTTTAATTATTCTCAGAATATTTACATTATTCTCAAATTTACGACTTTATTCTCATATAATTATGACTTTATTCTTGAAATCGTAGCTAGGGCCTAAAACGCTGTCGTAGTTTCTTGCTAAATCGATTGTGATATTGTTAGTGCTATAATACTGTACTACACTACAGGTACAATATATTCATATATTAAACATGTTTGCTTTTTAACGTAGTCTGTAGGCCTAGTTTCTCCTCTAGCAGGGTCCAGCTCCATTGAAAATCGATTGCAGATAATTTCCACATACACATTAATGCTTCATGGTAAGGGGACATTTATTCACTATGACCCACTGTGCATCAAGTACCTTTGCATAACAGCCAAATAAACACGTTACTTCATTCCCCTACACTGCCACGGGGTGGCTTATTGCCATATATCACTAGGTTTTATTTTCTAGCCAATCTCAATGCTTGGGCAAGTCCAATTTTAGGATACCCTCCTTGATATCAGACCTCGTTATTAATGTCATCATTACATCATAGGTGTAAACACCACAGTGTTAATTAGATAAGATCCAAATCCGTGATGAATTTGGAAAAGGGAAAACCAAGAGTGTTGAGGAAGTGTCTCCATTATCTTTGAGGATAACACCCCTGCTGTGGACATGCAAATCAACCACGAACCCTGCCACTGGAAATATCTAGAACTGAGGTGTGTAAATCTTTCAAAAGGGTTAATCCACACAAAACTCCTTGCCTGCGTGTGAAGTCCAGCTGGGGGATGTTTTCACAGACCTTCTTCAACCTATCCCTGCTCCAGTCAATAGTTCCCACATGTTTTAAAAAGACAACCATTGTCCCTGTTCCCAAGAAAACAAAAGCCCTCTGTTTAAATGACTACTACCCCTTGGCACTCACATCTGTCGTCATGAAGTGCTTCAAGCGGCTATTCAATACCCACATCACCTCTTCACTGCCTGACACCCTGGACCCACATCACCTCTTCACTGCCTGACACCCTGGACCCACATCACCTGTTCACTGCCTGAGACCCTTGATCCACCTTGACCCTCATCACTGTCTGATGCCCTGGACCCACATCACCTCTTCACTGCCTGAGACCCTGGACCCACATCACCTCTTCACTGCCTGACAACCTGGACCCACATCCCCTCTTCACTGCCTGACACCCTGGACCCACATCACCTCTTCACTGCCTGACACCCTGGACCCACATCACCTCTTCACTGCCTGACACCCTGGACCCACATCCCCTCTTCACTGCCTGACACCCTGGACCCACATCACCTCTTCACTGCCTGACACCCTGGACCCACATCACCTCTTCACTGCCTGACACCCTGGACCCACATCACCTCTTCACTGCCTGAGACCCTGGACCCACATCACCTCTTCACTGCCTGACACCCTGGACCCACATCACCTCTTCACTGCCTGACACCCTGGACCCACATCACCTCTTCACTGCCTGAGACCCTTGATCCATCTGGACCCTCATCACTGTCTGATGCCCTGGACCCACATCCCCTCTTCACTGCCTGACACCCTGGACCCACATCCCCTCTTCACTGCCTGAGGCCCTGGACCCACATCCCCTCTTCACAGACTGACATCATGGACCCACTACAGTTTGCCTACAGGCCAAACAGGTCTGAAGATAACGCCATCGCCCTCTACACTGCCCTCTCCCAACTGGACCAGAGGAACACATATGTGAGAATGCTGTCCATTGATCATAGTTTAGCGTTCAACACTATTGTGCCCTCTAAGCTCATCATTAAACCCAGGGACCTAGGATTCAACAAAGCCCTGTGTAGCTTGATCGTGGACACCACCGCCTCCTCCACACTGACTCACAGCACTGGAGGACCCCAGGGCTACATGCTCAGTCCCCTCCTGTACTCCCTGTTCACGCACGGCTGCGTGGCCACTCACGGCTCCAGCACCGTCATAAAATTTGCTGACCAGATCACGGTCATTGGCTTGATTAGCAGTAACGATGGGATGGCCTACATAGTGGAGGCGAGAGCCCTGACATCATGGTGCCAGGACAACAACCTCGATCTCAACAGTTACAAAACAAAGAGGCTTATTGTGGACAACAGAAAGGACCTGTCCTAGACTGATCAGACTGGCATTATTGTCTAGGCAGCGAGACATCGGCTGTTTTTCCACCGCAGGCTGAAGAAGTTCAGAATGGACTCCAGGGTTCTCAGCAACTTCTATCGATGCGCCATCGAGAGTATCCTGACTCCATCACCACCTGGTATGGCAATTGTACCGCCCAGGAGGAAAGCCCAGAGTGTACTCATCACTCTGCTGCCATCTGGCAAACGGTAACCAGAGGATTCACGCTTAAACCACCATGTTCGAGGACAGCTTTTTCCCATACACCACAAGACTCCTGAACTCTCGAAGTACATAACCGTACCCGTACCCACATCCCGTCCCCCCCCCACCCAAACACTGACACAGACACACACAAACACACACGCACACACCCACTCTCCTTTCTATTCTGACATATATTCTGACACACACACAACACAATTGACCACTGCTGCGCTTTACACTTCTTTTACTAAATCACTTTCTGGTCAGACATCCTTTGCACTGGCTAAATGGGTTGCCGACACTGTACCGCTCTACTGCACTATGTATATTGTCCATTCTACATATATTTCGCTTTTATTTAGACTTTCGACTGAATTTAGATTTTGATCATACTTCATACTTTGTCATTTGACTTGTTTATCTTACTTACCTGCATGGTTGAGGAGAGCATGCAACACAATAATTTAATTGCCAGCAATTACTGCTATTGCCTGTTTTTGTTTAGCATTTGACAAATAAAGAAATTGAACTTGAACCACAAAATAATGTTTTTGGTTGAAATACTTTCTACAAACTCAGCAGATTTGTATGTTCACTCAAACGTCTAGGTATAAAAGGTATCAAAATAAAGGCTAGAATCACAACATGCTATAACTATTCCGTAATCATCTGCAAACAGAAAAGTGAATTGTTTCCCTATAAACACTTTTATCCAATTGAGTTTGACATCATTTTTGTTTACCAAATTATGTTAACCCGTCCAAATTATTCCTTTGATTGGCCAGTTGAGTGTTATGGTTGATTATACATTTTTGGTTGCTTCTTCTACCCGTGGAATGAAGAAGTTGGAAATCAGCAGGGAGGTGAGACTCACCCCTGATGGAGTGTAGACGCTGTGGGTGTGGTGGGGTGACAAGACAGACTCTCTGGTGAAGTCTGCTCTCCACTGGATCTCGGGAGACGGAAGGAGCCTGGGACTAGGAGGAGAAGGGGATGAGGAGGGCTGCAGCGAAATCCCAATGAAACAGGAAGCTGAATGTCCGGGTAGAAATGGGAGTGGTCTGCCCTGACAGAATGAAAAGGTTTGATACGGAGGATGGTGAAGGAGCAGGGGGGACATAGTCTACCTGATTTAACATTTGCTGTATCTACATGTGTTTTATTTTATGGACGTTTTTTTTTTTTTGTGGCTGTAGTCAGCGTGGGTTCCCTGTAAGTCTTATCAACCATGACAAGCCATTGCCAGCTGGGACGGGACCAAGCCCCCCTTTGACCCTGACCAGGAATAAGCGAGTACAGAGATGGATGGATGGGATCCTGACCAGTCCAGAAAAATCAATCTCAGCCTGAGAAATGAAGATGCCAACAAGGTATCACCTTCAAATGGCGCTGTCCATTAAGATTAAGAAGCATTGCAGAGAATACATTTCTGCCGCCTCAGCACCCCTCCTGTAGATTCATCTCTTCACATGCTACTCTCTTGTTCATTCATAAGTAGTCTTTCCCAACCCAAGATCAATAGCCATGACAAGACCACGTCAACAGCATGTTGCACTGGACTTAATGGGTCTGTCTACATGCTCGAAGGACGAGATTAGACCAGTGGAGGCTTCTTCTGATTTTGAACATTTCAGACTTCAGATTTGAGTCAACTCTGCTGCTATATTTACGAGGAGATGGAAACACAATAGCTTAGCAGCTTTCAGAAATATCTATACCGCTAGCTAAGTACTTTGTGCAGCGAATAGGAAGAGACTTATTGCCTTGTGCCTCCCCGAGCAGGCATATACATAAGTTCCATGCTTTATTAAACTCAATGGGAACAACCTTGGACAGCTGGGGGGCAGGGGTAGGGCAGGTGAGGGAATGAGAGAATGCTCTGTGGGGGAAGTAAGCTGCATCATGCAGTAAGCTGCATCAAAACAAACCATATACTATATGGCAGCAGGTAGGAACTGCACTTGAAGCTGATGAAGTCTGATGATGAAATGTGATATTTACAAGGCCAAACAAGCCTCCAGCAACCGTCCAGAGATAACTCCCTTTACCTCAGGCCCATCGCTATATTATTTTCTACATTTTAGTGAGAAATGGAGAGCTATTGTAAACACAAGCATTAGAAGGAATGTATCCTAGTTTTAAGGAAGGACATTTCTCATTTTCTCAATTTCGAGGGCTGGAGATCATTCATGTTGAAAGGATTTAAAGTTTGGGAAGAGTTCTGAAATGTTTGTCTTTCCTGTATTTTCCTGTATATTAATTTTTGTATTTCATATTTGTTAAGGCTACATTTGACAGCTTAGTTGACTGTGTGGGTGTGGGTGTGGCTATGTGTGTGTGTGTGTGTGTGTGTGTGTGTGTGTGTGTGTGTGTGTGTGTGTGTGTTTGTGTGTGTGTGTGAGATTAATTAGACACAAATTCAAGTAAATTATGAATTGCCGTTATTCAGTTTAATTATCCTTTCTTTCAAAAGTTCTTTTTATTTACATTTTTTTTACTTGGGAGAGTGTGACAAGATAGGAAGAACAGAGAAATGGTCTGGGCCTGGCTAAGCATTGGCAAGGCCCTCCAAAGGGCCACAGAGTCATGTGGCTTGGAGGGGGGCCGAGGGGATCGCAAGAGATAGGGATAAGGACAGGGTGGAGAGGAAATGAATCCAAGATGGGACTCGAGTACTCTGACTGTGTGGAACTGAAGGGGAGGTTTAAAAGCAAGGCAGGGGGAGAGGAAGAAGGGGGGAGGTGTGGATAAAAACACAACAACAAACAAACCAATAAGAACGGAGTGCAAGGAGTCAAATGAAAAACACAGCATGTGTGTGTGTCCATGTGTGAGCTAACACCCCCCCCCCCCCCCCCCCCACACACACACACACACACACACACTCAGACACCTCCCCAAGCAGTTCCCCTGTTGTCAATGTCTTATCTCTTACTACCTCTCGCCTCACTTCCTCTCGGCTGCTCTTTTTCCCACTCTCTCTCCTTTGTAGAGTTGATATTCAAAGCCCATGGTGAATTATGTGTGTGTGTGTGTAGGGGGATTCAGAACAGAATTGATTGTCTAATGTCCGAGCCTACTGTCTAGATAGAGAGTCTCCGACATTTCTTGTATACAATATATAAATGTCTTCCAACAGCATTTCCATGAAGACAAACTACCTCAACGTTTACTTACTGCCTTCGAATAAATTGACCGTTGGATTCAAAGTTTAATTCAAGCACATAAATGTATTGTTCACCCTTGTAGGGCAGATGGGGATAAAATATGTTCTCTAGTGCAGGTTCGCCACAATATAACATTGTAATGCAGTGAAATGTTCACTGTCACAGTTAAACATTTCTTGCGGTGAGTGAATAAACACCGGTAACACAGTTCCACGAGTTGTGCCAATGTGAAAACAAGTGATACATAGATATGTACTGATAGTCTTATTAGTGCTGTGCTATTCTGGGTATTTACGTTTCTTCGTTGTTTCTCATTATTTTCCTCCTGGAGACTTATGAATAAAGGTTCCCTTGAACAAAGATGCAGCACACAGTATAATCCAAACCATCCGATCCTCCTAAAAAGGTCTTCTGAATAGACGAGGAAGCCTTGCTTTGCAGTTTCTAGCACATTTCTATCACATTGCATTGTTACAGTTGACCATTCCTCATGCATTTATCTACATGAAATCCAAAGAAGCGCACAGGAATTACAGACAATACACAATACTAAAAGGATGGAGATACACTGGACAGACAGACAGACAGACAGACAGGTGTGAGGCACAGAATAACAGCAAGACAGGAGGGGGTAGTCATATCTCATTAGGCATTTGTCTTTTCCTGCCCGGATGCAGGAAGAACATTTCTTGGTGGTCAAGGCTACCGCTGCAGTCCCATGGCTCCACGGGCGGATGAGAGATGACTTTTTTTACCCGCCTGTGGATGATTCACATGAGCCTGGGATAGGCAGGCGATAATCAGTACAGGCTCATGGGCTGGACAGCTCTGTAATTGACTGTAGTGCTCTCTCTCTCTCTCTCTCTTATTTCACCCCCTTAGTCTCTCTTGTGCGCACTCCATCTCTCTCTATATCTCACTTTCTGCTTCCCTCTGTCTTTGTTTATGACTCCCTTGTCTCTGTCCTTCCATAGCCCTCGTCCTCCTTGCATCTATTTCTTTTCCGCTGCATATTCAGGCTCTCCCTCTGTGTCTTCAGCTGCTCTGCTACATTTGTCATCCTTGCTTTGTCTTTGTCATGATGGTGCAGATACTGAATCAGTCCTGGTCATGTCACACTACCCTTTATTAGATTGCAATGTGTGAAAGTACAATTGTTTTTACATTTGCTTCATAATTGGCTGCACCTTTGAGTGTAAGTGAACCCCCTGTTTCAGCTCAAATTCTTTACGAAATGCATTTCAGGCCGAGGGTCCTAGGAAAGAGTGGGTGTTATCCCCATGGTTACAGCTCACGGCAACCTTGCTATACTTTTTTTTTTCAAGCAACTGCACGTCGTTGAGTGTGAGGGTTATGAGGGGAGATGTTGTGTAATCCGCCACACACGTGGCGTTAGGTGTCCAAGAAGCTGAACCCTCTCTCGGACGCAGCCGCCAACATTAACTGCTATGGTAATAATAAACGCCATGGGTTCGAACTGATGACACAATGTGCTAATAGCTCCAGCATATGTTTTGTGTATGTTGTTGTATGTTGTGTGTATGCTGTTTTGTGTATGCGTGCAGTGCACATTGTGATCAAACGCACATCACTGTTGAACATGAATTGTTACACCATGAACACAGTATTATTTCCAATGTCACTCATTGTCAATGCAACCAATAACGTGAATCTAATCTAAATGATAATGTAGTGATACCCACGATTGTGCCTTTAGAATGGTTGTGTTGCTCGTTTGTTTTGCGTAGTCAGATGTTGCTCTGGTGATGCAATCCTGTGATTACTCCTCGTGAATCCTCTGTGTATGAATGGGAATCCTCCTTTGGCCACTGTGTCCAAGCAAAGGCTGACAAAGCTGGAGCACTAACAACAAAACACACACACACACACACACACACACATAACTGTGCTTCCATACATGCAAAAAATACCACACACACACACAAACCCATTCACACACACAGACATGCACACAACTCATCTTGGGGAGCTGGTATCTGAGCCCAGCCTGCTCCAGATCCTGCATGGAGTGTACAGGCTCCCATGGGTGTGTGTGTGTGTGTGTGTGTGTGTGTGTGTGTGTGGGGCTGCCATGCTCCAGGACCCTCCTCATCTCATGAGGGCCAGAGTATATTAAATCAATGTCTGGCGGTCGATGGGCCAGGCGTGACTCTTCCGACAGAATAATTTAGAACCAAACGATAAACTTGCTTGTGTGTTTTATTTAAAAGTTATTAAGTGGCACTTAGCAGCCAGCGCTACCGAGTGACGTCCGGTGTGATAGATTACACATGGTCCCGGTGGGAATAGATTGATCGCTGTGAAACCGTGGCACATAATATTATATTTTGCACATTAATAAATCAGTCAGTTGGAATTATTTCATCTTCTTGGACAATATTGCCATTTGAGTGCCTGTAGCAGTTTTACAAGCGTCATTTGCTGAAAAGCTGATAATGAGGCATCACTGGTCATGATTACACATTATATT
Source organism: Lota lota (assembly GCA_026745465.1). Lineage (NCBI taxonomy): Eukaryota > Metazoa > Chordata > Actinopteri > Gadiformes > Lotidae > Lota > Lota lota. Next base: position 972,130 of record JACYXH010000256.1, on the reverse strand, counting down.
GGTGCTGCCGCAATGTTCAGAGATGTGGCCTCCACTATATATATATATATATAAGACAGATTGTCTCAAAAGTAGTGATGTGAGCAGTGTCACCTGATGAGCCACCAATGGCTCAGCGATGTGAATTTCTTAATTACAGTGAAGCTACTCAACTTCAAGTTCCTCCGAGCTCAAGTTCATCCAAGCGTGGCATTTCAGATTGCTTCATCTTGCTTGTTCCATGATAGGCATCCAGCCCCAGAAAAGCACTGTGCCCAGAGACATTGAAATTATAGTTTTCATCCAGCGTGACCTGAGGGGGTGTGGGTGTCTCTAGGGGTTTAGACGGTGGCCCTCGATGAACCAATTAGACAAAACAATATGGACGTGCAAATGTGTTGTGATTAAGACCTGCCATCTAAATGGAAGCAATTTGTGTGTGCGTTTCATTTCGATTTGTTTTCTCTACGCAATTGCTCAGAATTAGTGGTTGTATACAGTCCACTCTTAAACGGCAATTGCAATTCTCGGGACAATGTTTTTGATTAATGCTGTCAATTTGTCAATCAACTTGGGCTGCTTTCAAGCCACAGACGCAGACATGGTCTCTTAATCAGCCAATCACACAATCACGCTGTCAAACTAGCGGTTTAAAAGCTCATTATTCTTTTCTTCAGATTGTGGTTAGAAAGAAGCCCAAGTCCCACGTTTACCAAATGTAGACGATTAAATAACGTCTCATCTCATCTCAAAGTGTTGTGACCAATCGCAGTGGTGCACACATTGTCCAAAAATACGACGCGGTCCAAATAAAAGGAAAAACGTATTATTGGTCACTTCTCTCCTGATCCTAACCCTTGTAGCTAAGCTCACAGTCGGGGGGGGGGGGGGGGGGGGGGGGGGGATCCTCCACCGGTGGATCTCCTTTTGGAATTGTTGAGTAATTTTTGAAATGGCTATGGCCGTCTTAGTAAAGACATACATATTTTCAGCAATGTATTGCACCAAGGCCAAGGGCCCCCTCCTAGTGCTCTTCCTGTCACGCCCACTGGTTCCATTACTGCCACACCACCATGTAGACCTCCTCACAGTGTCTGCAGGGTCCTAGTGCTCTTCCTGTCACGCCCACTGGTTCCATTACTGCCACAGCACCATGTAGACCTCCTCACAGTGTCTGCAGGGTCCTAGTGCTCTTCCTGTCACGCCCACTGGTTCCATTACTGCCACAGCACCATGTAGACCTCCTCACAGTGTCCGCAGGGTCCTAGTGCTCTTCCTGTCACGCCAACTGGTTCCATTACTGCCACACCACCATGTAGACCTCCTCACAGTGTCTGCAGGGTCCTAGTGCTCTTCCTGTCACGCCCACTGGTTCCATTACTGCCACACCACCATGTAGACCTCCTCACAGTGTCTGCAGGGTCCTAGTGCTCTTCCTGTCACGCCCACTGGTTCCATTACTGCCACAGCACCATGTAGACCTCCTCACAGTGTCTGCAGGGTCCTAGTGCTCTTCCTGTCACGCCCACTGGTTCCATTACTGCCACAGCACCATGTAGACCTCCTCACAGTGTCTGCAGGGTCCTAGCGCTCTTCCTGTCACGCCCACTGGTTCCATTACTGCCACACCACTATGTAGACCTCCTCACAGTGTCTGCAGGGTCCTAGCGCTCTTCCTGTCACGCCCACTGGTTCCATTACTGCCACACCACTATGTAGACCTCCTCACAGTGTCTGCAGGGTCCTAGTGCTCTTCCTGTCACGCCCACTGGTTCCATTACTGCCACACCACCATGTAGACCTCCTCACAGTGTCTGCAGGGTCCTAGTGCTCTTAACTTATAAACATGTATTTATATATTGGCAGTATTTCATATAAAATGATGGCCAGGGAATAGACTGCACTTATACATGTCAATGTTCCTGTCAAGGCATTTGCTCCATCATTGTCGTCATGAGACCAAACTTGTTTCCTGCTTTTAGTGAGACCAATCCCCCACAGAGCCAACAATGTAGCAAACAATAGCGATGGATGGTTGTGAGTGGTAAATGAATAAACCTTAACTTTATCTTGGCTAGCTCCTCTGCCATACCCATCCCTGTGTATGTCGCACATTTCCCATGTTCTCAGTTGACCTCTGAGGCCTCCATGGATCAGTGACTTTGTGACATGAAGGGAGGCCCGTAGGCTGAGAACACCTGGCCATGGGCGGTGGAGCACCCCAGGGATGTGTGTCCGCCGCTCGCAGCCGCTGCTGCACCCATATGCCAAGTAAAGCTTTCCCCGCTTCAGACCCATCTGTCAACATGTATCCATCCATCAGTCCATCCCTCCCATACATCAACCCACAGTCCCATCCAGCCATCTATATGCCCACCTCACCTCACATCCACCCATTCATTCCTTATTTTTCCTCACTTACCTCTAGCAATTATGAATTATGTCGCAGCATTTTAAAGGACTAAAGTTTGTCTGAGCTGTGACCTCGTGTTTTACCTCCCAAAGCATCTTCCTAGGCAAAGTAACCCCCCCCCCCCAAACGACCCAGTTGTACATATTCAAGGTCACCTTGAAAGACATTAGAGTTGTGCAACAGTGTGATGTGTGATTTCCTTTTTGTTACAGCCCGTAGCTAAACTGACCACAACAAAAAGGGAGATTGCACTTGAACTGACGTTTACTATAATGAAGTTGTTGAATATAAGAATAAAGCTTACTCAAATGTACAATGAACTGTTATTGTAAATGCAGTGTGTGTGTGTGTGTATGTGTGTGTGTGTGTGTTGCATGGGGGTTAGTGTGTATGCCGTGGGGATGTTCAGAGACAATTTCTCCCTATCTGTAAAACCAGTTTGTCTTATTAGAAAACTAAAATTGCGGTTGCTTAAATTCTTATCAGCGAAAGAGCAGAAAATAAAGCCTTGAGTCACTTATTTTCCAATATGTCTCAAAAAATTGACATGGATTAACATGCTCCCTTTCCTTGCAGTTATTCTCAAATGTGCATGGGAAAAAAATAAAACCACAGGTCTAGAGTTTCATTACCCGTTACCAAGTCTCCTGTTTGGTGTCTGGACATCGGCAAGTCTGTCTTATCCAGGACACCAGTCAGGGTCATAACTAATCACATCCGAGTCTAGCAGAGGCCACCTTTTATGCCAGTCCATTGCAGACACGCACAACACACACACATGCATGCACACACGCACGCACGCACACACACACAAACACTAGAGTACTTTTACACACACCCACACAAACACACACACACACCCGCACACAGTGATGCACTTTTGTGTCTCCAATTAGCATTAACCTTCATGTCTTTTATATCTTCATTTATATTTATTTAATTGTCCTGTTGTGAAAAAAACACTTTGAATTGTGTAAAACAAAGGGATAATAATTATCATTCATTTAAAAGAATGCATGTTTTTGTGTTTCAAGTCCCAGCACTCCGTTCATAATTATTCTCAGCTGCTTTGGGCAGCTGTTTGTTCTTATTTACCCGTTGGTACTTACGATTGCAATGCTTTTTTATGTTTTTCAGTGTGTGTGAGAAGACACTTTCCTAGCAACGACAATGTTAATGTCCCTGTACTTTTATGGGTCCTATAACCATAAGCTGCCATCTTCAAGCTACCACCCCCACCATGTCACAGGAGGGCCCAAATTGTAATATGTGAGATCTCACAGGAGACAAACAGACCACAGGTAGACGTCTGAACACAAACGGAAACAAAAGCAACAAAAAAACTCCAGAAGCTGAGGAACACGAGTAGACAGAGACAACAGGTGAACCCAATGCACCAATAAAGACAAGTCAAACGGTTGGCAGTATTGAGGGGGGCTTAGGGAGACATCTGGGGGTCTTAACCAGCGGCAGCCATGACTTTCGGTTTAGAAGGCTCAGGCGGAAGACACTAGCGTGTAGTTCCTCTAACAGCCTTTAGGGGGTTTGCTGTATGGCGGCAGAATGGCCAATTACCATGGACCCTTTTCACAAAGGCGTCCACGTACCTTAAGCTACTGTAGATAAGTCTACTACCCGTGCCATGGAACATAAAAGGAGCAGACCAATAATTAGTGTTATGAGTTATGAGACACCTCTGAGAAAGAGTGTATTCTAAGTCAACGGGAAGAAATGTGATTTAATTCTCGTAATACAAAGCAAATCATTTTTTTTCTTCTGTTGGTTAGGATCTCAGTGGCTAGTTTATCTTCATACAATGTATTTCACGAGGTTATATCGTATTAATGATTTCTGCTGGTGTAGAATTCTCAACAACAAAAAAAGTGTGCTCCTTAGAGGGCAAACCTACACTGATGCTCATGTGTAAACCAATAGGTGGTCATAACTGAAAACACAGGGGTAAGGGCTGGCGTGTCACAGACACACACACACACACACACACACATAACCCCGTTGGAGACAGCTTTACCAACTGCATCAAGGGCAACTTCTTGGCTGCCTGGTACACCCAGAGGTAGAGGAGGAACCATAATAGCTTGGAGTGCTGGACTCCCTGAGGACTGCCTTGTTGACTTTAACCTTGAGGAGAAGCCATAGCTGTGCATCGAATATTTAACACTACTACTTTTAGTCATGCAAACGACAAAAGAACCTGGGTTAGGTCCCGTGTGGTCCTGGGAGAGTTGTCCTTTTGAATCTTTTAAATGTAATTCCTACAGTTTTTCAATTATGGAGCATGGAAAAAGGCGACTTGGAAGATCCAGAGAAATACATGATCTGCGCCTACACAAGCAGACAGCCGTGTGCTGCCACCATGGCGACCGGTGAAGGCTTCCAGCCGGAATGACGTCAAGCCCTGCGGTGACGCGTCGGCAGGGCTGCTGCGTGGGAGCGGTGCCGAAACATCCGGTCGGTAGTGGGCTACGCCGCCGCGGCGCTGAAGATACTCATACTTTGTTATGGACGGTGCGGTTGCTCTGACTGTTTATTCCAACATTTTCCAATGTGGTCATCACAGGTACTCTTTTTGGGGGATCAAACCCAGAACCTTTCATCTGGGAGCCAAACACCCTATATTAGGCACTCAACCATCCTGCAATAACCCCTGTGCCTAAACAGAAATTGGCCATCTCTTCAAATTCTTAGATAGCCAATTAATAACAAAGAAATGTAAATAGCAACACTTTGTAACAACCACAGTTAGCAAATGATAATGGTATAGTTCAATAACAAAGGGGTTTACTGAGGGCAACAAAGTCGATATACTGGCAGGCCAGGCAGGGGCAAACATGACCGGGCAATGGGCTGCTAGCCAGACAGTGTTCAGCAACAGGCGGGTAGTCAGACAGGTGGGGGTTCAATAACAGGCTGCTAGCCAGACAGTGTTCAGCAACAGGCGGGTAGTCAGACAGGTGGGGGTTCAATAACAGGCTGCTAGCCAGACAGTGTTCAGCAACAGGCGGGTAGTCAGACAGTGTTCAGTAACAGGCGGGTAGTCAGACAGTGTTCAGTAACAGGCGGGTAGTCGGACAGGCGGGGGTTCAATAACAGGCGGGTAGTGAGACAGGCGGGGGTTCAATAACAGGCGGGTAGTCAGACAGGCGGGGGTTTAGTAACAGACGGGTAGTCGGACAGTGTTCAGTAACAGGCGGGTAGTCAGACAGTGTTCAGTAACAGGCGGGTAGTCGGACAGGCGGGGGTTCAATAACAGGCGGGTAGTGAGACAGGCGGGGGTTCAATAACAGGCGGGTAGTCAGACAGGCGGGGGTTTAGTAACAGACGGGTAGTCGGACAGTGTTCAGTAACAGGCGGGTAGTCGGACAGGCGGGGGTTCAGTAACAGGCGGGGGTTCAGTAACAGGCGGGTAGTCAGACTGGCGGGGGCTCAGTAACAGGTGGGGGCTCAGTAACAGGCGGGGGCTCAGTAACAGGCGGGTAGTCAGACAGGCGGGGGTTCAGTAACAGGCGGGTAGTCAGACAGGCGGGGGCTCAGTAACAGGCGGGTAGTCAGTAACAGGCGGGGGTTCAGTAACAGGCGGGGGTTCAGTAACAGGCGGGGGCTCAGTAACAGGCGGGTAGTCAGTAACAGGCGGGTAGTCAGACAGGCGGGGGTTCAGTAACAGGCGGGTAGTCAGTAACAGGCGGGTAGTCAGTAACAGGCGGGGGTTCAGTAACAGGCGGGGGTTCAGTAACAGGCGGGGGCTCAGTAACAGGCGGGGGCTCAGTAACAGGCGGGGGCTCAGTAACAGGCGGGTAGTCAGTAACAGGCGGGTAGTCAGACTGGACACAGGGAGAACAACTGTTAGTGCGAGCGCCGGAACAGCAGAATAACTATCACAAGAATAACTCAATGAGGCTGAAGGCCAAGAGCGAATACTGACTGGTAAGGTCTAAACAACGATCTAGCCATGAGTGACCGGAAAACCGAGGTTGATACTGCATGCTGATGATGTAGATTGCCGGCAGGTGTGTAGACAGAAGGAGATTTATGGATGACATAAACTGGAGCGGAAGCAACAGCGATGCTATCCCCCTAGGAGGCAGAAGTGGATGGCGAGACATGTCTTCCATGTACTTCCATGTACACCACAAAACCTTCTACTTGCACAGGAAAACACCCACATACATACCATGGGATAGTTCTCTACCACAACGGAATGCTCCCCACATGCCATGGGGACCCCCTGCTAACAAGGAAAGCATTTCCCCTGCTAGCTTATTACAAACGTTTGTAAAAATGTACGTGAGTCGGGAGAGGATAACTCTCAGGGGGTTTTCACCACACAAACGAAAAAGAAAACAAAAAGAAAAAAAAAGGGAAGATTTCAAATCAGAGGAGGAACATTGTCAGAAACTGCAAACCACTTTGTCTTTCCGGCTACGCTTTCAGCTTTTTATCATAGATGAGTCGAGGGGGTTCGCATAGATGTTCATTTGTAGCACATCATCTTCACATTATAGAGATCATAGAGATGTCACTGAATTAGTGACCTTTGGGTGGGTTATGCTTGGAACCACCGACGTAGAACCCTATAAATGCAAGCATCGGCCTGGACGTATAATTCTACATTTACTGTGGAAGAAAAGGGACCATAACTCTTCAATACATCCCTCCCCGTCTCTCTCACTCACACACAGACACACACACACACACAGACACACACACACACACACACACACACACACACACACACACACACAGACACACACACACACACACACACACTCACTCACACACACACACACACACACACACACACACACAGCATTGTCCAAGTTCTATCAGCGGAAAACTTTGATTTGGGTTAAAATCTGTTGACTTCTTTTTAAGTTATTTTTAAATAGATAAATAAATAAAAATACATATATATACTATATATTTACATTTATATGTATAAATAGATAATTAGCACAGAGTAAGAAAAGCCCTGGAAGCCAGTTTCCCCCATTGTCTCTACAGGGCTAGATTATTGGATTATTTATACATGTTTATGAAAAAAGGTTATTTCAAAAGAAAATCATAATTGATTATTTACATTATTAGGTTGCACTTTCATACTAACACTTTATTCCTTCTGATGTGCCATCACACTCATAATGTGTTTCATCTCATTACAGAAAAACAAAATGGATGAGATTATGATGGTTATAAATTGCTGCAGGTTGCTTAATTGCCGCTAAATCATTATGGGATTGTTAATCATTCTCCACAGGTTTAAAAGGGAGTGGTATTAAAACGCATTTTATTCATACTCAGTTTATTTTATTTTATATCCTTTTTAGGTCTATAACAAAATCTCCTTAATCATTTCAATGTAAAAACTACTTTCTATATATAACTGAATGATGTACTATTAGCGAACTAAAACACAATCGTATAAACTGCATGTAAATAGTTTACACTCAAACATGCATAATAAATAAGTTACTTATTGTAAGCCACTTTGGATAAAAGCATCTGCTAAATGCCCTAAATGTCAAATGTAAATGTAAATACATTTTAATTTGCTTCAGGAAGATATTCAAGGTTTTCATTACCATTCTGCATTTTTCATGAAGATGACATTTTTAAGATGGTGCCTAGTGCCTTGCAGGTGCAAAGTGAAGGAAAAATATGTTTGAGAAATGGGCAGGGAGACAGAATAGCATATCAACCAGGAAACAGGAATTAGAAGGGGAAGCCTCGTCCATCTTGTGGCAGGCTTGAACCTTGCCCTCTCGTCCTTGTTGGCTACAGTCTTCTTTCTTGACAACCATTCATCAAGATGAACAACCTTACCGTGGGCACTTCCCAAACCAAAGAAGGATGTATTGTTGACACTGGTACATAAGCCTGGAATCAACAACAGCCTAGTTCTCTATCCTTGTATGCCCTTTCCTCTTTTTGCAAAGAGGTTACAACTATTCTAGCTTTCAACTAGTATTTTTCCGTTTTTGTCTATGAAAAATCATTGATTCATGAAGACACTGTAAAATACTAAAAATTGTCAAATACTAGCCCAGCTGTTCAGATATATCTGTACCATTATACTTTTCTGTATAACACCTGGTTAAGCCATAGCATGGCATAGTATTATTATTGAACACAGACGGTGGGAAAATAATACGATTGTCAAATTAATCACACCTGTGGAGTTTGACCAAATCAACAGAACAACTCTTATCACTTGTCACTAACCGTAATCTGTGATAAAAACCAAGATATAACATACTGGCATAGATAGTCTTGATTATCTCCTGATTCCAAAAAGTCAAGAGACTGTTTTGCTTTATTGTTTAAAGCATCTTAAACTATGATGAATATCTCTGATAAATCCCCAAAAACAAGCTCTAGTGTTAGGCAGTGAAGGGAGTTTATCGATTGTCGACTGTGTGTGTGCAGAGGGACAATGTCAGCAAAAACTAATAAATAGAATCATGCCAGCACCAGTTATTGACCTTCTTCTATTATTAAAGGTCTTAACAAGCACATATATGTCAAACCCATCACTTATTTTATATTTTACATTATAAGTAATTTAAGTTTTTAATCTCAAAGAAAAGGTTGAATCAACTCAACTAATTGAATTTCCCTTTGGAATGTAGTTATTATGTAGTGTATGTAGTAAATCTGAGATGCAGCGTCCACTGGCATCTCTCAAACTGGCATGTTACTCTACAAGACAAGACCTTTCCAACATTGTAATTGCTTTATTTCTGTCGTTTGCATTAACTTGACTTGAAACGTAACACGTCATTTTAAGAGGGACCTGGGCAGCAGTCTATTTGGTCTATCAGTTTGACTTATTTCCATGTTCTGCACAACAACTTACACCATGGTTAATCATTGAGACACAAGTGTAACAACATGTCGCACTTTAATGAAGAAAAAAATACAAAAATACAAAGAAAACAAATAATCAAGTCCAGGGAAATTGTATGTAACATTTTTCCCAACTTGTTGTATAAAACATAAATCAAGTTCACTCAGTCTTGTTTCATTATGAATGTTTGCATCCTTTAATTTCCATAAATTCTCAGTTCATCAAGTTTTGCTCCACCCTTCTAGGTTTTTATGTCCCTCTGATGTTTGTCAACCTTAAAATGCATTACTATCATAGTTGTAATAATGTTAATGCTGTTTTAGTTCCTAAGTTAACCACAATTCTTTTGGGAGGGTTTGTTTTGATTGTCAGAGTTTTGGGGGGTCTTAGACAGTGGATTCACATATATTTATAACCATACTTATGTTAATGTCATTATTTCTGGTACACACAGAAACCTTGCTGTGCTAAATTAAGTCAACTTCAGTTTGCAGTTATTGCATTTATCACTGTCAAAACGATCTCACGACTCTGATTTGTGTGTTTGGTTCCTTTGGACAGAACGAATAAATCGAGTCTTTAGCCATACCAGTTTTTCAAGTGATTGGATTCATCTGTGATTGTCCAATTCCAAGTATTCCTTATGCCTTAGACTAGTTATAGATATGCACCGCAAAACAATCTGTTTTCACTTTTCTTCAGCTGAATGGCTTTCTATATTCGGCAGTGTAAATTCAGGCCATACATTTCCTCAACATACATCATCCACACTGTAGTGACTTCCATGAAATAGCCTATTTCTCCACCTCTGATATTAGTATAGATTTATAGATTTTCATAGCCCTGTTCTGCTTTGCTCCCATTTGCTCTCGCGGCCCTGGATGCTACTGGCCATGTTATGCGAATCCCCCGACAAGAATGAACCACAAGACTGATATGAACCAATCCTATTCATCCTTGAGCCTATACCACTTCAGCAACCACATCAGATCCATCTGCTTTAGCTCCAGTCACACATTTAACATTAAAGCTGGAATCGAGTACAGCTGAGAATTGCTACAGTTAAGAATAATTCTGGCGATTTAACACTCATGGTGAATGTAAGGCTAACCTTAACCCCCAAAAGAAAAAATCGAAAGCAAAGCATAAAGGATAATGTAATACCAATAGGAAAATGATAATTGCAATACATTTGAGATATTTTTGATATAAACGATTGACAGCATCAGTCACTGATTCAGCGCAACTCGTTCAAGCAGAATACAAAAGGCTACATCAGTGCATGATGCAATACCAGAAGACTATTTGAATACACGGTCCAAATCTCGAGAAGTACTCGTGTTTTCGTATTGTAGGTGCTTATTTTTCTCACCACCAATGTACATATATGAAATGAATCTTAATCTGTATTAGACAGTCTACGGGTAGTAGATAAAACGAGTAAAGATAAGTCTACTACCCGTGCCTTGGTTCATAAAAGAAGCAGACCTATAATTAATATTATAAGTTGAAACCTGTGTTTGTCCTACGACGACGCCTCTGTTAAAAGGGTCTACTAGAAGGCAGGTACATTTAGTGTTTTCAATTAATCAATCACCAATGACTCTCTAAGGCAATACGAACAATAACAAGCGTCTTCCCCAATCCTCTCCTGAACCATGTTTGTTTTTTTTACAATTAAATGTACACAAACAAGAACAAAAGTGCCATAGTTTTGCGAGTGGTAGTGTTACGTTGGATTTCTAATTGTGTAAATCTGTTTATCTATTGGAAAGACATTAATGAGGTAGCTGAAGTTTGGTAAAACAGTTTAGTAAGGTCCATTAAGTGCATGCTGGTAAATGTGATGCTTTCACAGTTTATGATATTTGTAATGGCATATCCCATTAACATTCCTACAAACATAATCAATGTAATATGGGAAATGTCTCAGATTTGTCAAGTAATTTGCAATCCATATATATTAACAAATGTTCAACTTTCACAACAAACCTGCTTTTTACTGCTGATGGGACTCATCTTGCCCAGCAAGATATTTGATAGTTGATATTGCAGTCATGTTTAACCTTAGATTTGCAATTGTGGTGTCTTACAATGGGCCGGATAGAGTTGAACACATTAAACATTCCCAATTGGGTTGAATCCCAATCTCCGGAACTACCTCTATGCATAATTGAGATGTTTAACCTCTACCTGCTCCTTAATGAAATATACATGCAATAATTGTAAATCTCTTTGGATAAAAGCATCTTCTAAATCGTAGTAATTGGTAGTTGGGTTTAGTGCATTTTCCCATGATCAGGGGACCCATTGAGGAAGTGTCTGTTCTGTTCTGACAGACCTGAGATACATCAGAGTTGCCGTAACCACCCATCCACCCATCACTTGTAATATGGGAGTTAATAGCTCCATAGATAGAACCTACAATTCTATAGTTACTTTCATTTCATTCTCGAACGCTCCGTTAGCAGTCTCCAGTTTTCTCATCGTTTTACTTTTGCGGGCCGAGTCTCACAGACACACACACACACACACACCCACACACACACACACACACACACACACACACACACACACACACACACACACACACACACACACACACACACACACAAAAAAAAACAAACACAGAAAAACACACATATAAAGACTATATCGGTTTAACTTGGAAATGAATCCTTCTGGAACCGGTCCAAAACATTAAAAATCATGCAATCAATTAATTTGAAGTCTGCAAAAGCATCCTGTCACAACTTAATTGGCACATGCCTGCTTTCTCAAAAAAAACTGCCCTCATGTTTCCTTTTAATATTCATTGTATTCCCTTTTAATTAGCAAATGACTTTTAATGTATTTTAAATGTATTTTTGATTAAATGCTTTCTGCATGGAACGTTTCAAGCAATAATTCACATTATGATTGATTTGCATGGCTCAAAGTGGAACATTGGCTGTAATCCTTTCTCCCAATCCTTTCTTTACAGAAAATGATTTAATGCTGTTGATAGTAGCCAGCAAAGTGTGTGTGTTTGTGTGTATGCATAAATTCCACACATTTAGGATTTTTTACATCTTAACTTTTTTCATTTCACTACTAAGGGATCTTATCAAACAAGATGTATATATATTCTGCACAGCGTACTTACACAGGAAGGATTTGGGAACATTGATAAAAACTTTTTTCTTTTACAACCACATTAAAGGACATCATTTACAAAATGAAGAAAGATTGGTTATAATATATGGAGGTAATAGCGGAGTCTGAATATGTTTCCCTCGGGTATACATTGCAGTCTCCAAAGCCCAAAGCCCAAGGGTGAAACTAAGAGCTATTAGGCTTTGATTTCTAGACTCAACCAAGGCTAAAACATGTGTACCAATGAATTAATCAGCAGATGGCCTATAGACATGTGGCTCCACATATATCATATAATGCATGCAATGCAATATCAGAGATAACATTGGCTGTCTTTGCTCTGAGGAAAATTATTAAACAGACAAATCACAACTTTATACGATACATTTATACAAATATCATATTGACATTACTTTTGCATATGGTGGCTTTCAATCTCAACAGTGCAGGGGCTAGCTGAAGTGATAACTTAATCACAAATTGTACATGATTAAGAAAAATCACACAGTCGTTTCCATTTTGCCAGACACTGTCCGTCACAATCACACAACTCTAGTTCTTGATAGAAAAGTGCTTTAGAAAAATACTGTTAGTTTGCTTAATCTTGAAACCAGGAACAGGATGACAAATCACTTGACTGAACCATTGACAATCATTTTTGGCCTTTTGAGTATGGATAGCTATCAAATTGAAGACAGACACAGGTGAGGCTCTAATGTAACAGTAATGTAACAGATAATTCTAGCAGGTGATTCTGGAGGGTCACACATTGATGAACCACTTCATTCACATTAAAAATGAGCAGCCTGATCCATATGCCTTTCTTGCTACCACCACCTCTGATCATGGTCTATTTTGTAAACCCTTTGTGGTGTTATAGGAGAATAAGCAATGTAAACACTAGGGAGGTATTGGTAGCCTATTTCATGGCTTGCTCACAGTCACAGAGTGTGAATATGCAGGTGGCGCTAAACAGAGCCCTGGAAATGATAAATGTCCTTATCAATTTTAATTGCCACTGTTGTGCATGTGTGACACATTTTCCCTTCACCCAAACCTTTTCAGAAGATGTAAGCCGTTTTTCCAGTCACACTAATGCACTGATAGACTTTCCTACTCTACAAACACTAATCCTAGACACCAAACAAAGAAGCAGGTAAATACGCCTGGTGGCCCAAAAGTGAAGTGTTTAAATGTGGTCATCATTCTCCCAAGATTATTGCATAAAAAGCACTTTGATTTTACCAGGATGCAGTAAGCACCGGTTGGATGATTGTTGGCCATGGAACAAATGTCATTATGGGCTTCAAATGGCTGCAGAGGCATTTGTGCTAATGTGAGAGATAGCATTTGTTGTGGCATCTGTGAGAGCTATGAATAAAAGGCTAAAGATGGTCTGAATGGGGATACAGAGGGGGCATAACACAATAGCAACTAATAAGCAAAGTTATTTCCTTACTATGTTCATCTCAGATCTTTAGTGACTGACGGATGATTCAGTGGATCAGAATTTAACGTTTCCCCTAATGGAATAAGTGCTTAACCTCTGCTAGAAAGTTGAATGTGTAATATAGTTACTACCCATCTATTCTATATCGTGACGTTTTGACACCAATGGAGTGGTTCTCCTAGTCTAAACTTCAGCACTAGGCCTCTACTCTCATCGAAAACCTGGGTGCTATATCCGCCTGCGCCAGAGTTGAGGATTGCTGGGCTGCTACTTCTCTCTGTGTGTCTTCTGGTCCTGTATTTACTGTTCCTGTGTCTGCGGTGTCAGCTGTGTGTCCATCCACCTAGCTGATACCTTAATGGCCGTCCGCATAGGACCTGTCGTGCTTACCTGAATTCCATTCTTGTTCATGCTTTGAGCTGCGCAAATAGAGCGTGGTGCGCCGCCAAACAAGGTGAAAGTTCAACTTGGTGAAATTTAGACTTTGCAGGTCCAACTTATTCAAAATAACCCTAGAAATGTAGGTTATATTAATCTACAGTAAGTACACTTCCAGAGCACTCTAAATATTGGACGGAAAAACATGCGAGGCGTGTTCCAACTGAAACATAGTAAAAAAAATGGCAAGCATGAAATCTGCTCACGAAACCTATTCCGGTTGCCTAGCAACTAATGCATATCTTTGCTGTGGCAAGCTCAACACACACCACGTCCTATGGGAGTCCCCGATGGGCCTACGCCATTGGCGAGGGGTGGAAGAAGTCTGAGACGGATCCCAAGTGGCTTTTATGACCTGCGATATGTGTTTAAAAAGGGTCAAACTTGGCAAGGGTTGTAAACCATGGGGATAACACCTCTAGACCACTACAACTCTCAACACTAAACGCGTATTTAAGGGCTGATGAATCAATGTGGCAACTTCCGGCAAGCATCCCTTCAGTGAAAGATCCTGGGAGGACCAACCAAACTCTCTGACCTGGACGGTACCGGGGATGCCTCACAGTCCCTCACAGCCGGCCCGCTGCCTTCTTCACCCATTTGCCGAAAGGATGCAAGGTGGTGCAAGCTCGTCTCCAGGTGCTACGACCTGCTAGCCTTGGAGGAATTGACAGTGAACTTGACGAAGAGAAACTACTGCCACCGCATCACATGTGTTCATTTGATGCAGTGCCTCCATCTTGTATAAACCTACCCCTCACTTTTATTTTATTTTTTACGCTGAATTCCTGTTTTTGTTGGGTTGTTTCCCTTGCTAAGCACTATGTAATGCAGCACCAGAGTGTTGACTCTTAATACGGTTTAGCGGTATTTGTTGAACCCAGCTTGAGTCTCTGTTGATTTATGTAGTGTGTGTGTGTGTGTGTGTGTGTGTGTGTGTCTGTAGGTTTAGGTCATTATCCCCCTGGTCAGATATTGTGGAGAAATGCTGCTCAAATACTGCATTCCTGTCACTGCTGCCATTTTGGTTCTGAAATAGTTTTGTGGCACTCTCGCCCTTAGGCATAGTTGGATACCTGAGGGCCAGCACAATACACTCCAGCTTTGGTTCCATTGCAAGAAGGATTGCCTGACTTCCATGAGTTCTCTCTCTCCCAGATCAGGCTTTGTGCCAAACATTCATACTGCACTTTATTGTATATGTTTATCATATAGTACTATTATAATTATACTTATTATTATTATTATCAGTAAATATGAGGAACATCTTCATGTTGATCATTTCTAATCAAGATATGAGTGCATGTAGCCTATAGTTATAGACTTGCTATCTTATACATGTCAAGTGAGTATTGATTGACAGCTGTTGGCCTTGCTATAATTAGTCGATGTGGGGATTCTGCTACATGATCACTGACAGTTAATGATTCATTTCACCTAAACATCTTGTGTTGGTGTGGTATCCAAACACCCTAATCAAAAGGTTCAGCTGATCGATATCAAGGCATCAGACATGTCATGTATCACATGAACACAGCAAGGTAACACTCTTACCATAAGGCATTTATTATTCATGGTTCATTTGAACTAACAGCTTTACCCTAAGACCTGATTTACGATTGTGTTCATTAGCAAATTAATCCATAATCTGTTAACAGTGTTGCTAAGTGCGATACATGACATCTGAACCAAAAAGCATTGCTAAACCCCTCCAGAGACTCAGAGCCCTCCTTCCTGAAAGCTAAATACCTTGACCGCTCCTATATTCACACATACAGTCTCTGAAATTGGGATACTTGGAGCCAATTTGTTTTATGCTTTGATGTGGTACTTTCCCTAATTTATATTTTTCCGCCAAGTACCTTGCAGCTCAATTTGCTTTGATCATTTGGGGATTCTTCTGTGCATAAATGT
Organism: Lota lota; assembly: GCA_026745465.1. Taxonomy (NCBI): domain Eukaryota; kingdom Metazoa; phylum Chordata; class Actinopteri; order Gadiformes; family Lotidae; genus Lota; species Lota lota. The sequence continues at coordinate 955,939 of JACYXH010000256.1, read as the reverse complement.
ACCACTAGTGGTGTGGCCAGCACAGTGGATTGAACATATCTGTTATCTCTCTCTTTCAACTACTTGAGGGCTGACACTACATTAGCTGCATTGTCATGCACTACAAATTCTTCCTGTATCAATCCAGGTTGCAATATCCATCACTTGTGTCCATTTACAGCATTCTCTCACAGAAAATATTTCCAACGTCAACGTTGTCTGCTGAAAAATGACGTTCTATGAATTAGAAACTATTTGTTTTGATGATTATCTTAAAGAGTAAAAGTGCAATGCGTCCATTGTAGAGTAATAGTGTCATCAAATAGAAGTGTGTCCATTGATTGCTGCCATGTAGTGATTCTTTTCAACCTTACTGATGGAATATGCTGCATTGAACAACATTCTTGATCCATTGTTATATTGTTATTTGGTTATTGAACGTACGATACAATACCATTGCATAATCAATATGATCATGCCAATACACCCATGACTTTGCAACCATTTACAGACACACACTCACGCACACACTTTTTCCCTACTCTTCACTCTCCTCTCAGCAGGACTCTGATGAGCAGCATTAAGGAAGCATATAGGCAGCGAGTCAGAAGGGAGATAATCCCATCCAATAATAGCCTTGAATCTGCACTCTAAAGCTTGGCTCTCCACTTGCCTGAGTGTCTGCCGAGGTGTTGTACAGTGTGTTTGAACAGTGTGTTTGTACGTTTTGTTTGTTTCAAAATGCACTGTTTTCATAAGCACTTAAGCGCGGAGGCTACTCAGTGGAAGGCTTTAGCAGTTAATGGTAGTTTGGAGCGATGGTGTTTAAGCTGCTGATGGAATGGGCTGTTGTAATGTTGATCAATTAGATGGAAGCCGACATTATTGCTACAAAGGGGATTGTATCGAGCGTCGTGAAGTGCACGGTCCCCACACTGCCACCGCATTTACGGTCGCCGTCTGGTCCTCACAGTGGTTTGGACGAGCAGTTCGGGTTCGCTCCATACGGATCTTAAAAATGTCAGACGTGGTTCATGCTGGCTCGTGCAATTCACACATGACGACTTTAAATGAGGTTTTAGGCTGTGTTTCCATTCGGAGAATCCCGCCAAAAGAATGACAGGCTAATTGCACCCAGTTCATTAGTGACAAGGCAGTAAATGTATGATGTTTACATGCATTAATCACTTAGCATTGCCACTGGGGGCTGGTTTCTTTTGTATTTGAACCTGGCCAGGTATGCCTGGAAAAAGGAAGAATGTCTAAGCGTGGAATGCCACAGCTATCCATCGGCCATAAGTGAGTGAAATGTTTACTGAGAACAGCCGTTGTTGTTGACTGAGCATGTGAGTATGAGACCATTTTGATTTTAAAACTGTAGTGGAATTATTGATCGTAATGTTTATATAAAATATAAAATATATACAAATGATATAAACCTTGTTTATATCATTACTAATGGATTGAAAAGGCATTTGTATACATTCTCCATGCACCTAGAGATACCTCCTTTCCTCTCTCTAATTTAAAGTTGTTACGGTAGTTTGTATTTGCATGGCCACTGTCACCACAAAGTCTGATAAGCCAACCTACTGACTTCTTTGTTGTGTAGATTCTTGCCTCTGTCTTGCAGCCGTGAGGACATGTCCACTCTTCCATAGTGTATTGCGGATTGGCTTGGTCTCTCCGCCATGGCTGATGTCAGCCATGGCGGAGAGACCAAATTATTCTGGCCAATCCTTAACTGTCCACGATGGTCACCCCCCTCACCTTTGTTTCGGTTGTTAGTACTGCCCACAATGTGAAATTTTCCCTATAAAAAACGTGTACACCCATTATCTCATTGAATGTATGCTTGGTAAATTGCTGCCTGTATCTTCCCATGATCATGCTCTAAAATTAAATCAAATACTTTGCAGTCAGAAGTGTCCTACAAATAAGTTATTCTTCATCGTTTTGCTCTCTTTTGCTATTTTCTGCTCTCTCTCTCTTTACAACTCTTGAGAACAGCAGCTTTAGTAGGATAATTTCTATATTAAAAGCAAATCCCATCAGGGGACGAATCGAAATCGGAAGTATGCAAAGGGTGTTTGCCAAAACTAAAAATGGTTGTATATACTTCTTCAAATTGACACTTTTTTGTGAGCATCTTAGAACATATTGGCATAGCTTTTGCGAAAGAAACAGCACCATTTTGAACTAAAATCTTCTTTGTCTTTTATATATTTATGGTCCAGTATTTTCAAATGAAAGTGATCAGATACGTTTTAAAGACACATTATCTGAAACATCACTGGGTGCTAGACATTCACTGGGTGCACTATACAGCTGCTGAGCAACTGCAAGTCGCTGTATACCTGGCCATTTTTGTCATGACTGATGCATCTAGGTTTCAGGTTTCTCCGAAATCGAGGGGTACAGGATCAAAATCCAGCATCTAAATACTGACTGTTCTAGAATGCATCACTGGCTAAGCCAACATTTGCATTGCCAAGCTGGCTCTCCCAGCTGAGTAACCAGCTCTCTAATCGCACGGCTGTTGTCGCAGTGGGACGGTCAAAATTTGATCGACAAATACCCAAGTAGTCTTACCCCTGGGTGACAGGAGGAGTGCGCCCAATGGATCACCTGGGAACGGAGAGAAGACGGCACAAACAACCTGTTTGGGGGGCCACCATCCGGCACATTAAGCCCAGCCTGTCTGACCTTCTCCTCGATGCCCCAGGTGACGGCCCCAACCAAACATGGGGCTGGCAGAATGTAGGAAGACGACTTGGGGGTGGAGTCAGGGTCTAACAGCCTAGAGAGAGCATTTGGTTTTGTGTTCTTCGAACCCGGGCGGTAGGACAGAGAGAAGTTAAAACGATTAAAGAACAGAGCCCACCTGGCCTGACGGGGGTTGAGCCTCCTTGCAGTCTGAAGATACTCCAAGTTCTTATGGTCAGTCCACACTAAGAATGGGTGCTGCGCTCCCTCCAGCCAGTGGCGCCTCTAAAGCCACCTTTACTGCCAAGAGTTCCCAGTTACCCACATCATAATTTCTCTCAGCAGCAGCATTTCCGGGAGGGGGAGGCACATGGATGGAGCGTATGGCAGTTTTTGGAGCATTAGGAGAGCACCACCCCTACACCAACATCTGAGGCGTCCACCTCAACAACGAACTGTTGGTGAGGGTCCGGAAGGATCAACACCGGAGATGTTGTGAAGATCTACTTTAATCTCTGGAAGGCCCAGTCAGCCTGAGGAGTCCACTGAAAAGTTGTCTTGGTAGACATTAGAGCATGCAATGGGGCTGCCACAGTACAAAGGTTCTGTATAAAATGTCTGTAGAAGTTTGCAAACCCCAGAAAATGTTGAACATGCTTGTGACTGCCTGGAGTGGCCCACTGCGAGACAGCATTAACCATGGCTGAATCCATCTCAATTCTCCCCTCGGAAACAATGAACCCCAGGAAGGAAACTGAAGGAACATGAAACTAAATTTTTTCTGCTTTGACAAAAAGCTGATGGTGGAGACGACGAAGGACCTGTCTGACATGTTGGGTGTGAATTCTTTCTTGGGGGAGAAGATGAGGATGTCGTTCAAATAGACAAACACAGAGATGTTCAGCATATCTCTGCGGACGTCATTGACCAGGGACTGAAAAACAGCTGGAGCATTTGTGAGACCAAAGGGCATCACAAGATATTCGTAATGCCCACTAGGAGTGTTAAAAGCAGTCTTCCACTCATCCCCCTCCCTTATCCTCACCAAGTGGTAGGCATTTCTCAGGTCTAACTTGGTGAAGATCTTAGCATCTTGCAGTAACTCAAAAGCAGAGGAAATAAGAGGGAGAGGGTACCTGTTCTTGATGGTTATGTCGTTCAGACCGCGATCGTCGATGCATGACTTTCTGTTCCACTCTGCCGTGGCCCAGGACTCCGCTCTGCCAGAGAGATGAGAGATGAGATAAGCCACGTTAGTTCGGTCCGTCGGGTAGGAAGCTGCCTGGAGCGCAAAGTGGAGCCCACACTGGGTGAGGACGGTCCGACAGTCGCCGGAATCCCCCGAAAACCGTTCCGGCCTGGAGAGGTGTGGAGACAGGGCAGGGGCCGTGCGGGGGACACAGGAGGCTCGGGCTGACTTATCTTCTGAAACTGCTTGACTAGGTAAGCGATCAGTCCGCTGAAGGAAGCCATGTCGCCTGTCTCTCCGTCATCTCTCTCAGCTCCTGACGGAGATAGGTAAGTTGCTCATCCTGTTCGTGGATTCTATTACCTTGGGCTTGGAGAGAAGCCCGCAGCGAGTCAGCGTCTGCTGAGTCCATGCTGACCAGTTCGTACCGTGACGCTGGTGCAAACAGGTGTTGGACTCAAAAGCAAGACTCGTGACGACAGGCAAGTAGAATCAGAGAGTTGTCTTTACGGGAGGCAGTGGTTCGGTATACGGGTAGGTGTTATGGTACTGAACTCGAGACCCAAACGCAAGACACCAAGACGGAGATGGAACGGGGTCAAAAGGATTTATTGCGGTACAGACAAGGGCAAGGCAGGCGGATGGTCAGGCAGGCAGGGGTTCGTTGGCAGGCGGATGGCAAGCTGGCCGAGGGACGTAGGCAGGCGGGTGGTCAGGCAGGCGAGTGGTCGATCACGGGAAGGCAGTCAGACGAGTGGAGGCAGGAGTCGGGACGGAACCGGGGAGGACTAGGGGAAAAAGACAGGCGGGTTACGACAGGCTAGGACTGAGGAACGAGAAACTAGAGCGCTGGGACGAGGTACTAACTTGCAAAGCGTAACAACAAACTAGCGCCGGCTGCTTGGTGAGGAGGGAAGAAATATGAATTATGAAATATGAAATGAATCCATGATTGATGGATTGGAGACCGGAGTGTAGAGCGGAGTGCACGAGGGTAATTGGTGACGGAAAGGTAAACAAGGACACGTGGGGAAGTGGCAGCCGGCGCCACTAGGTGGTGGCAGAGGGTGACGTGACAGTAGGCAGTTGTAATCAGGGCAAAGGTACAAAAATGCAAAAACACACAGACGAAATACATTAGGAGGGAAGAGGTAATGAGGGACAGGTGAAAACAGGCGGGAAACACAGGGGCAGGGAATGGTGTGTCTGGAACGAGAGGAAAAGCGAGTAATACAAAGTAACACAAAAAACAATGACAGAATGAAGGAAACAAATAACACAGAACTTAAGGAGCAGGGTGAGACGTGACAGTGTCAAAATAAACCCTGGAACGAATAGTAAAATGATGTTCGAGGTTTTATAAAATTGTCCAAGTGTTTTGCCCTGTATTATTCCTTTAACTGCTTGCCATCTGGGGCTGTTAAGTCAGGTGTCCTTACATATTTTCAAGGCTGCACTTGTGCTGCGATTTTTGTTGCAGATGAATGGAAACGACAGCCCTGTCGCAGCAGCAATTCAGCACTCTATAATGGATTGTCCCTTGGGTAGTACTTATAAGCTGATGTATGTTCAGTGTACCTTTGATGGTAGGAAGATTGTTTGGGTGGAGTGTTTACTGACGATCTGTTCTTCCTTCACGTAGACTATGTTCCCTTGATGGTGTGTCCACAACTCCGTCACCATGCCCTTTTCTATGATCAGGTTCAAGATATTTCCTTTTCACAGCCTTCTCATCTGGAATGGAATGGCGCTCATGAGATTAAAGTTCTTCTTCCCTCGTTATTGCATCATGGGCCCCATCACGGACGATGATGCGTGATTTCATGGTTCTCCTTTAGGTGCTGTAGGCTTGGTTCCAGATGTGTCACAGCTACTACCGAAAGCATTGATCGAAACGAAGGATTGTCGAGATAACAGCTAGCGTTTACAGGCCTGTCCAAGTATGCTCTCCCTTTATGGGAGTCGTGGTACCCTTTCGATCTTGCATCACGTAGATTGTTGACTGTTAAACACATTAAGTTGTGCGTGCCACCAGGTGTACTTTTGTTTGTTTTAAATAGAGCAGTAAGGCTTTTGTTTATCGTTTACTTTTATGATGGGCAATTTGTTTTGTTCCACCACCTTTTGTCCTTTACCTTCCCCCTGTTCTCATCCTAATTGTTGTGTGTGTATATATTGTAAACAGTCACTGAGAGAGCACAGTTACACACACATTTTATTCCATCAAATGGGTTGTGTTTGTGTTCCTTTCCAGGCAGCCAATGGGGTCGAACAAATTGAGATTAAAATGTTTGAATCTTTGCCACAGTGGTTGGAAGATGGAGAAAAACAAATACAGGAGTTCATGGTGGAGAACCAAAGAGAGAGAGAGAGAGAGAGAGAGAGAGAGAGAGAGAGAGAAATAAAAGCTATACAGAACAATAATGTTGCTGAATTCTTTATGATAAATGAATGCAGGTTTCAACACAAGCTAACACAGATACTCTCTGTTGACAATACAAGAACTGCAAGAGGCAAATAGCAAAGCTCCTGGAATGGATGGTTTACTAGTCAATTCCTATATAACTATAAATTGGTAACCCTTCCTTTTATAGTCCCCTAATTACAAAGTATTTACACAGTACATATATGGTCAATTATCATATTATTGGATAAGTAACACTGTTAAATAACTGGTAAATAAAGAGAAACTACAGCTTAAATACAAAAAACACTACTTTGCCCATCAACTCAACCAAGTACCATTTATTTATTTTTATTTTGGTTTTATGTTAGTAATAACTCAGATATAATTGTGTACTTTCTGGGAAAGTAGGGAACCAATTCTTAGAAATCCCATCCCCTTAAATAGTTATTGTTCATGGCTCCACCTAATAATAAAGGGTTAATTAGATTTACCTTAGAAACTATTTAAGTTAAGAATTGCATCAATACTTACCTGGTAACAACCTCCGCTGGAACATTTTCCTCTAGGGTCACAGTACATCTTCTTACATACTGGGCACATTCTTGCAGATGTTTGTACAATTTGCTCATGCAATTGACTAATTTACTCCATGAAATTAAAACAAACTTGCACCATGTATGTTCCACAACATAGTAAAACATCCCGATTTACTCAGTTAGTAAGCTGAAACTGTAAAAGGAAGCAACGTTTGTTTCAATGGTACTACGAGCCTCTTACCATATACTTGTCCATGCAGTAAACACAAACGTTTACCATGCATGTCTGCAACACGGTAAGACATTGCAATTCACCCAGTAGGGAAGCTGAAATTACCGTAAAATGAAGCCTTGTTTGTTTCCATGGTATTACCTGGCTCTTACCATATCCCTTGTTATAGAAAGTAAAATTATCCATGCAATTAAAATGTTGCTACGTACGACATTCCCTTTTCCGTGAAATACTTTGCTTGCATTGACTGGAATGGGCTGAAGCTAGTCACTTAAAGCACAAGGTAGGATGGAACTCCACAGGCAGCAGCACTGTTCTTCACTGTTGTTCTGTCATCATACTCTGTCTTTTCTAACTTCATTTGTGGAGGAAGGATGGAACGATTGTTGTTGGCTTTTCCCAGCAGAGAAGACGACTGACCAAATTCTTGAATAGAATCCATCTGGAGTTCACTAATCAGTATTAGGGATGGCAGAAATACAACAAAAATCCTCTAATCGAGTGGACGGTCTAAATCCCAAAGTGTAAGTGACAGTTTCCAATCTGCACATATCTAAAGTCTGTTTTATCGTACAGTCTGTGTGTTACGCCTAACCTTGCGAGGTGGATGGCATCGCGAGATTCCATTCCTGCACGATTCCATTTAGCCACTTATGGTTTTTGGTTCAGACCAATCCGCTTCCAATGAGAAACTACGAGATCTATGTGCTTTTAATTCTTCTTTTTTTAACCATCAGTGATAGACTGATGGTTAGGCTATTGCTAATGGCAGGGTACGTTGTAAGTCGCCTATTGTCTAGAGATATTTTGTGTGGCACTTGGGGAAATGTATGTGAAACATTGTCCAATGTGTAAACAAGACTAATGTGAAATAAATTGGGGAATCTTAAAGGTTGCTTTCTTTTACTGTACAGTTACAGTTTACTTTGTAAATTGTAAGTTCTTACTCAGCAACGTTGCAGAACATATGAGGTAAAAGTGTGTGTTTATTGCATGGAAAAGGGAAAGACCAGTTACAAGGTAAATGGTAAGAGCCTGGTAATACCATGGAAACAAACAAGGCTTCCTTTTACAGTACAGTTTTAGCTTGATTACTGAGTAAATTGAAATGTTTTACTTAGTAAGGTTGTGGAAAATATATGGTACGAGTTCATTTTAATTGCATTGGCAATGGAATATTATATTACAATGGCTATGGTAAGAGCCTTGTTTTGCCTTGGAAATAAACAAGGATTCCTTTTACAGTACAGTATTGGCTTACTTGCTGAGTAAATTGTAAAAACAATTTAGAAACTTTTCTTAGTATTTCAGCTGTAGTTACTCTGTATCTACCTCCTATTTTGTCATAATAACCCAATAATATATTAAAAATTACGATATATTTACCAGGTAAATACTGTAAAAGGAAGGGTTACCAATACAATTTACATTAGATGTGGTCACCTATTTGCTGTCCTAAAGAATAATGTAACTTGAGACTAGGTTGGTTGTAGGAGAGAAGTTTTCACATCCATTGCAGAAAAATAAATAATATTCCCTTTATACAAAATAGTTGCTTACAATAAAGAACATTTTTCAAATTACAAAGTAATGCATTTTTCTAGATTTTCTAGATGAAAACGTATATATGAACAATTTCAATTACTTAAATAATAATATATCTTATATCCACATCATTGGAATCACAGACAAAAAACTATTTGCTTTCAATTAAAAGTGCTTTGCTCAGTCTCTTGGTTTGTAAACACTATATCTCTCCTTAGAAGTATAACTTGGTTAATAAGTTGGTTATAAAGATACCCTTAACATATTTGTTTAGTTTATATATTTATTTTGTATGTCTGTAGCTCTTCCTTCAAGCACCCCTCTGCCTCACTATTTCTCTGACTGTCCCTCACTCACATTGTCTGTCTCCCTCACGCTCCCAAGTGTAGCATTGTAGTGTGTGGTAGTGTTTGTGTGTCCACTCTTCCTCTCTCACCCTCTCTCCTTCAGGTTGGATTGGTCAATGTTTCAATTAATTACTTTGTTTATTCATTCAATGCAACCAGCGGTGCTCATTTTGCGTTTGGTCACAAATTGGGACTTAGTGATCGCACATTGCTGGGTTTCTTATAATCTCTTTCTCTCTGTCTCGCTCACTTAACCTCGCCATGTGATCGCTCACCATAGCAGTCTTGATAAATGACGAATGGAACACCCTTTATCATTTCCTTTGAAATCCATATTGAATAATTTAGGGGTGTTCACTCAAAATCATATACACACATTTTTATGATGACGTTCTGTTTGTGACTTTTTCAAAGTATGTATGGCAAGACGTTTGTCTCAAACGAATGAAACCCAACCCAACCTTTGGTGATGACTATTAGCACAGGATCTAGAACAAAAAAACATATATCCAAAAAGAAATGTGGTACATTTAAAGAAACAAACTATCAATTCCAAACAAGTCTACATTGCGGTATCTAAACTGGTTCAATGACTGTACCCCGGTATATGTTAAGACAAAGCATTTCAATTCTAAATATCGCCCCACTTTGGGCACGTCTATGTGTCAGTCCATACCAGACGATTAGCTTTACGTCGCTCGGTGTCTACATAAGGTCATCAACCCAACCCTTTTCAGTATAATCAGAATGCTTTCTGCTTGATTACACATCTCCTTTCCATGTGATGTGTGAGCTGATGCTGGGGAATGACAGATGGCAGCTCATTGGAATGCATCACAACGACAGACGAGGAACCGCCGCGGCGTCCAGGGCGCTGTACAAAGGCAGCTGCTGCTGCTGCTGCTTGCCTTTAACTTGCGCTGGAAATCACACACACTCACACACACACACACACACACACACAGCAACAACCTACACGCACACAGCAAACACCTAAGCACAGACAGCAAACACCTACACACACATGGGTAACAGACAGACGGACACAAGGAAGCAGACAATGCACACACACACACACACACACACACACACACACACACACACACACACACACACACAGAAAAAGAACAGATACGCACGTACACATTAAAAAAATAATAAAAGATCACACAGGCACACACACACACACACACATATAAATACACTGAAATAATTCCTGCTGCAGTGTGTCAGTGCCAGTTTCCCATCAGCTGCCAGGATCCCCCCCCCCTCCTCAACATCCACCATCATCCTGTTGAATAATGCAAAAGGGAGTCTGCTCTCTCTCTCTCTCTCTCTCTCTCTCTCTCTCTCTCTCTCTCTCTCTCTCTCTCTCTCTCTCTCTCTCTCTCTCTCTCTCTCTCTCTCTCTCTCTCTCTCTCTCTCTCTCTCACTCCCTGCCTTCCGTCCTCCCTCCCTCCTCCCCATGCGTTGTTATTGGTGGGCCTGCACTAGCAGCAGCCCCATAGCGCGGTGATGCTGTCTCCATGCTAATTGCATGCAGATAGGTGTTCCAGTGGTACGGCGCGCGACAGCCAGCCACTCTGTCATTCATCATAAGCGGGTTACAGGGCTTAAGGGATCCATATCAGTAGCGTATGAGAGCTCCGTCACTGTTAACACATTAAACGCCGTGCCACACACACACACACACACACACACACACACACACACACACACTGTGACACAAGCACACACTGTGACACAAGCACACACTGTGCACCACTAATCTCTCCACCCACACACACACACACACACCCACACCCACAATTTATTATCACTTATGTGGTCAAAGTCCTCTTTTTGACTAGATGAAAGAAATCTAAACCACATTAATTACTGATTGATAAGGAATGGAAGAGTGGGGAGAACACACACTGGGGTGCATCTTTATCGTCCTCTATCCAACGCCGTGCTACGCTACCTGAATATCAAGCGCGGGTTCACAAAAAGAGACCATCTTTCACGCTATCTACCAGGAGTTACACAGAGACCGGCCGCTACTTCCTCTTGCCGACTTATAATACAATCGCAATAAACAATGAGTGGTAATTAGGTCAAATAGTTTATGTGCAATTGAATTACAAACTCAAATTTTATCTAAGACGTAACTTGCTTTGATTGTAGTTGGATTTTATTCATGTTTTTGTCCACATAGCTAAATCATTTTTAATTGAAATGTCAACACCCCTAAATTAAAGTATTTTCAAATGCCAACATGCCAGATTAAACATAAAGGCATCATTGACGAGATGTAAGCCAAACGCAGCAGTCTAGCCATGATGCAAATATGTGTCATTTCCACCCTCTGGAGCTTAAATGGCTTTGATATTGCACAGTTTGAGGTCAGCATAAATCACAGTCTGAAATTGTAGTCAATGTTATGCAGTTTCTTGGTTTGCTATGTGCAACAGTTTAGAAACATGTGTTTTTCGTGCTGGTGTAACGTCACAGTGGGAGGACTGAAGCAACAAACCTGTTCCTCTAATAAATGACATTATTCCCATTACGTCTTTTCCAGTTCTACTCCTTGGGGTATTCGGACATGTCCATGCTAATGTCCATTCCAGAGCAGGCCTATTGTGCTTAGACCGAGCCTATGAAAGTATGGTTTCAGCATCGAGTTTCTACAACTCGTCCTCAAGGCAACCTGGAAACATCTTTTCAATGATTGAACCCGGGTTCACCCCGTGTTTTGGGTCTTTCAACAATCACAATTACGTATTCGACCCCCTTCTGTGAAGATTTTGTTCTTCACAGACGGCAAGCTGGTGACTCCACGTTCCCCCAGCAGTTTAAATTGGACGGGCTTAGGTAGAACATCGTGAACAGCATGGCTCTGGAACCCGATGCGATGGGCCCGCGAGCCTCGTTCAAGCTGCAGTCCAACACCTTTCCCGTGGATCTTCACTGGTCTCCCGTCGTTTGAGGGGATCACAGTGATCTCAAGACTAAAGCGGAGCTTGCCCACCTGTCTTGAGTACCAGGGGTCTGGACTTGGCTGGCGTGAGGCTCATATGAGTAGTTCCTCCAGACCCTTCAGGGTCCACCTGCTCCCCGGGTAAGAGGTTTCCGTCACATTGAGGTCATCCACGAGGGGCCCCTGAAAAGGGGCTGATGAATACCAGACTTGAGCGGGCCCCTGCAGTCAACCTCAGCAGACTTCACCGGCATGTTCACGACCAGTGGGAAGAGAATCACTGCGATGGTGATTCATCATGGTGATTCTGACCCAGTGATCATTCCTTTATCCAGCTTGTGCTACTCTGATGGAAATTGTTGTTATAGCCCAGAATGGACTCTTCTCTGATTCGCTGGGGGACCAGCCCAGTGGGCTGCGGTACCCTTGGGATGCGTCCCCTCTGGACCGAAGCGTCAATGTAGGCGTTCCTCAGGAAAGATTGCCTGGAAGACGCCTGGCACTAGACGTTGCCAAGACATCTTTATAATTACAGGGTTGGGAACATTAATACTATTTTAAATGTCACATTGTTGTTTAGATTTCAAAAGATAACTCAAACATAATTTTCATATCCTTGTACTACTCAACAAATAATTCGATGGCTCATTAAATCTTTTTCATTTCATTTCATTTCAAATTTTTTTGTTAAAGAAGGATCCATCCTGCATGAATAACCGGGGAAAACCAAACATAAAATAAAAAGGCAGACAACGCATGTGGCTCGTAAAGAACACCTACACCTCCTCGCCCCCACATACTTTATGGGCATAAAACACCACAGGGAGCCGTTCGGAGACATCCCAGCACGGCCCCCTGTGTCTTCCAGGCTCGAGGCTCTGGGCAACCGCTACAGTGTCTCTTGGCAGGCCAGCGTTGTTTTGAAATACCAACTGTATTCGAAACCTCCAAAGCCTGCACCGGAAACAATGGATGTGGAGGCTTAACCCAGTAACTGATGGCACAATGAGGATTCAGCGTGAAGGACGCATGTATGTGGAAACTATAGCAGGATCTATATCTAGTGCTGCTGTACTATGGCTGAATCAAGGCAGAGGAGACTCTGTTCCTACAAGTAATAGATAAAGGACAGGAGCATGTTGTTTGGAATGCATTTTCATTTTGTTTCATTTTTGGCCCCATCTCTTTCTAGCCCATCTAGAGTGTGTTTTTGCTGCAGATTATGTTTTCCAACTCTCAAACACAAAACATGGGCCTGTGAAGCATTCATTTAACATGATGTCAATGGAAATAAACTTTGTCTCAAAATGACTTTCACTCTGAATACATTAAAGTGTCCACACTTACGCAAAGACATTCACATGCAATATATCTGACACATCTTTCACAGCTAAAGAGGATCAAACTTATTTTAGATCTACAATGCAATTGCACCATTTCCAAGTTTTATTGACTAGTGTTGTTTTATTAAACACTACAGTGGTGACCTGCTGTTTGAAGCAACCACTTGATTCAATCAATCCTGTTGGAATGGTGAAGGAGGGCATTATTGACGTGTGGGTAGGCACACATTTGTTTACACACCTTTGTATTTATTTTATGAATCCAGCTGTAATACATGTTTCAATCGCAAGGAATATGGATTGCTTTGTGCTGCTCTAACCTTGATATTCAACCGTAGCAGCAAACTTGTGGCGTTGGAGGTTCTGTCTTATAGATTGGTTTATTTTTAATAACGTGTTTTGGCGTAACCCAATTTATTCACAAAGATGTCTTCTTTTTTTTTTTAAGTAGTCAACAATGTTTTTCATTGGAATGGAATTCATATGAAGACTATTTATTCTTTAGTTTATATTCCTTTTAGAAACACTTTTACTTTACTTTAATTTATGTATTATCTTTAAACCTCAAAAGATTACTTTCCTCTCTGCGTGCATGTGTGTGTGTGCGTGCATGTGTGTGTGTGCGTGCATGTGTGTGTGTGCGTGCATGTGCACCAATCTATCTGTCTTTCTTTCTATAATACCCTGGATTGAGGAATGCATAACAAAGGGTGTGTGTGTGTGTGTGTGTGTGTGTGTGTGTGTGTGTGTGTGTGTGTGTGTGTGTGTGTGTGTGTGTGTGTGTGTGTGTGTGTGTGTGTGTGTGTGTGGTGAATGTCTGAGCCAGCCTAGCCATGCCTTGGGGCCAGGTGCCATGGGAGGCATTACCCTGACAGGGCAATATGAGAATGCTGAATTGCACACAAACACAAATGGACACAGAGAGAAATAAAATGTGTGTGTGTGAGTGTGTGTGATTTGGCACTGATTTGCATATATGGTGGTGCGTGTGTTTGTGTGTGTATGTATTTTTTGCTTAAATGTGTGTGTGTGGGTGGGTGAGTGTGTGTGTATTTGGGACTGATTTGCATATATGTTGGTGTATGTGTGTGTGTTTGCATTACTTTATTTTTGCTTACGTGTATGTGTGTGTGTGTGTGTGTGTGTGTGTGTGTGTGTGTGTGTGTGTGAGATCATGATATCACATTTCTGACTGGCATCTACTTACAGATAGAGAAAATATATCTTTAAATGCTGGCAGTTTAACTTAATCCAGAAAGCCATTCATCTCCCTCTGTTTATCATCACCATGTGTAATGGCTTCTTTTGGACAGATCTACTTCAGTGTTTGTATACTTGTCATGCACTCATAAACGCATCGACATAGAGTGTAAATACTTCAACCACCCTAAAATGTTTACTCAACTAACTATTCACACACTAACTGAATATTTAGCATTGAATAATAAGTGTGTATCTTTCTTGTTAATTGAAAATAATATCATAATACCATATCAAGAGCTTCATTAGCAGATGCATTTTACAGTGCCGGTGGCAAGTTAATCCTGGTAACTGAGAATAAATAAATAAATAGAAATGTTAACTCTATAGCGTTACATCAATGAATATCATCCAGTTGTCACGCTTTCCCCCTCGCATGGCCTGTCGTCTGAGAAGTGAGTCGGATGGCGGTGACCTTTGACCTTTGCGTTGGCACCAGTCACTGCAGGAGTAACAGGTGAATCACGGGGCACACAAGTCTCCCAGTTATATTCAGACCCACAACAGAGCTGCTGTTCACGGCGCGACACACATACACACACACACACACACACACACACACACACACAGGGACACACGCACGCACACACACACACACACACACACACACACACACAGGGACACACGCAAGAAAACACGTTCACATGTATGCATGCGCACACACACACACACACACACACACACACAGGGACACACGCAAGAAAACACGTTCACATGTATGCATGCGCACACACACACACACACACACACACACACATGGTGCGTCATTACATGGGCTACACTATTACACACTTGTGGACAAACAGAGACACACACATGCACGAGGTGGATTTGTCGTTGAGGGAAAGACAAGTGATGGCTGGAATACGTGACGAATATCCTTCGGGCCTTTAGGTCTCTCCTGTGACCCCTGACCTCATCTAATCAGAGATAACATCAAAATGTAATTCTCTGATGATGACGGATTGGTCATGTCAACCTTTCCTGGCCCCAATTCAGTCCTCTGTTTGTTTCTTTTGTCAAGCTTTCAACTTGAATGTATCACACAGAGAGAGGAGAGAGAGAGAAGAACTGCAGTGAGATAGTATCTGTTTTGAGACGGATAGTTTGACACAAATGTTATATTTTTACTTATTTGTTACTTAGTTTTCTTTTGTCTATATCACAACATCCGATCTCAAAATCAATTTTCCCCGCATTGTCTACCATGAGGAGAACTGCAACCTTTCCCAGACTGCATGACCGGACAAGAAGCTAAGTGAATGAGATGTATTCTTCAAGTACAGAGAGTGGTGTTATAATGAACTGACGCTCACCAGTCTGCTCAATATCTGATTAGCATTGGCTTTTTTTCCGGGCCTGTGAAATACAAGTCAGTGGTTTGATATGCGTTTGTGTGTGCAAGTGTGTGTATTGTGCTATTTCTATCTTAAAACATCAGCATATGCAATGCATAACATATATATCCAGCATATTATCAGCATATATATAGCATTATCCAGTCAAATTGGATTGAAAAGCCTTGTGATTATTTTAAACCCTATAGGAGCTTACTTCTAATGGACTGGTGTATAAAACGTTGTTGCTTTTCTATGGGAAATACAAAATCACTAAAATAGCAAACACTCATTTGTTTTCAATATCATTTAAATTAATAAAATAAGAAATATATTAATTTAAGCTATCCACAATAGCTAGCATTATTTTCCAAGAAGCAAGGAGTTAAGAGCTTTCTATTTTAAACTTATTTGTGTGTTTATTTGCAAGCCTTATAGCCATGAAGTCAGCTAATACTTTCAAATAGATGACTGCTCAAGCACTATTCTGTAGGGACTCATTTCATTTGATCTTATTTAGTTATTTTACCTTGCTGCAAAGTGAGCTCAAACGGGTCCACCACAATGGGATCTTCCAGCAAGGACACTCTTCCAGGAGCACTGTGACAGCGTGTTAAATAGATTGACATGACTAAGGGATGAGGTGTTTGAAGTGCCCCTGCTATATGGGCTCACCTTGGTTTGTGTTAGCGTGAGTTCAAAGCAGTGGAGGAGAACACTCTCTTCTAGGTCAAATGGGACAAAACGCCTTCTCCTGGCGTCCCACCGTCTCATTTTATGTCTGTGTGTGTGTGTGTGTGTGTGCGTCTAGACAAAGAGACACAATGCGCTGCTGTTTTGAACTTTACATTTTTACACACCACTCATTTTGATGGCGCACGCCCAAGGACAGTCTGTAATTGGTGTGGGATCACAGTGCGACACATGTTAACCTGTCAGGAAGCTCGCATGGAATTAGCCACATCAGTGTTATTTCCCCGTGTTTTTATTGCATACATTACACAATATAACACAAGCATCAACAGTAATGAAATGTCAAAGTGATGTAAAAGAAAAGCCATATTATAAAGAAAGTCTAGCGAGCAGGCAAAAAAATATCAGCTAATGAGGCAGCTAACGCTACCATATTGCGCCACATTGTCTAACTGTCAAGTGAAGGGAAACAACAGAGCGTTAATGTCTTGAGTAAAATAAAAATAGACTCCAAAAAAACAAAAAACATCCAAAATACTAACAAAGCTCTTGAAAGTATCACTTTCTCCCCCAGATTTATTGGTTTCCAGTTGTCGGCAGCGATAGTAGTGTTTAATTTACTCCGTATGCCCGGGGTTCTGTTCTTTTTTTAACCGCATATTAAATTTTTTGGTCTGTGTCGCAGCGGTAGCATATTTCGGATTTGACATTAAGCACTCTAAAACAGTACCCATTTATCAAGCCTGGCAAACAACCATAACTCATTACCAACTGTTATATAAAAGGCTCTTGGAGATAACTCGTATAAACTTCATATGGGGAAAAACCCAACAAGCTCAGAGGGCGGATAGGTATGGTTAGAGAGACACATCGGTCTGCCAAATAATTATAATGAATTAATATAGCTCCTGCATAGAGCAGAAAGGAGAGCTAAGCTTTTAAGATTACACTCTCATAAGATCTCTTTAAGATTCAACCAGAGTATGGGCTTCCCGAACGGCGGCTCTAAAAATAGCGGCTAATGAAGTGACTGCTTCTGGATTAGCGAGGGATCTTTTATAGGAAACAATGTTGTCGACCTTTACGAGTCAGAGGTCTGGCTCTGTGGGGATGGAGTGGCACTGAACATCCTAGTTACCCTGCTGGCGAGTGGTAGTTCTTCGCTAGAAGCAGAGTGGCGGTAACTGCACTGTTTGTGCCCTTGGTCTTCAGATACTGGGGCCTACGCACCTCCTGGGAGATTCACTCCTCCATGCGCGAGATGCCATTCCTATTCACTGTTCAGGGTAATGTGTACCTGTATACAGAGTATGTTTGAACGTCCAACCCTTTTTCACTTGGATGTAAACTGTATGTAAAATGTATGTGTCATCTAAAAGTAAACACTTACTTAATTTACTTGGAATATATAAAGCATTTACTGATCACTGAGTCATTGTGTGCGTGTGTGTGTGTGTGTGTGTGTGTGTGTGTGTGTGTGTGTGTGTGCGCGTGTTCTATTTTGTTCTGTAAGGGTTGCAGCACAGGGGTGTGTGTCTAGACAAAGAGACGCAATGCGCTGCTGTTTTTAACTTGACGTTTTTAGACACCGCTCATTTTGATGACGCATTTCGTTTTGCTAATTTTGTGTGCGAGTTTGTTTAGCCCGCCTGTCATTTCCCATTGATGTGTATGCAGTTTGTTGATCCACATGTGAGTGCACATCTGTTTGAGCTCGGTATTAATCGCCATATCATGTAAGCACTTGAAATCGGAAACCCTCCATAAAAGCTGTAAGTGGACCTATTAATTCCATGACAAACACAGGATTTAATCATGTCAACACTAGGTCTTCTCCTCCGGATTCAATGTTAATTCTGGATGATTAACACACTCCAATGTTGCATATCTCATTAGCATGTGAAAAGAATGTTCCCAGTGGCTTTGGGACACGCATTCAACAACTGCTCCCTTTTGAGTGAAGGATACATCACCAGTGGTTGCCGCTATGCGCCATTTCAAAGCAAACGCTGCCATAGTTATGGCTAAGAAATGGTGCCATCTGCATCTGCATTTGACTCCCACCCTCGCTCATAATGCTTTACATGATTAAGTCAAATGAGCCCCCTTCTTATGTTGATTGGCTACACTATTCTTGGCAAAGTTTGCTCTTTGGTGTGCAATTGCTACCCATCTTAAGTAATGTTGTGTACTATTTGTGTGGTGTCTCTTTGTGTCTGTTGTGTCTTAAATGCTTTATGAGGCAATCGTGTTTACAGTTAAGTGGCATGAGGACATAAGTATACACATGAGCACGGGTGCTACAAAAAACAAACACACACGCCTCAAAATCAAGAACAAATACACACACTCACACTGAGAGCTTGACGAAGCCAAAGCCCAATAAACCCACAATGAGTGGCCATGTTTAAGTGTGCCAAAGCAATTCGTTCAGCACAACCAGGATGTGATGAGAATGACCATGAAATGTAATGTTCCTATCCTCTTATGTTATATCATTAGCTACATTAAAGTTGTGTTTCTCTCGAAATCACTGGCTCATTAACAGTTTCACCTCAGCACCCCCTGCAGAGGTGAGATATAATTGAATAACATTGCAGGTTAATAAAATGAAAATCTCAGCTTGTGTTACGTGTAAGCCATCTTGATTTGCCTATTGAAATGATCAAGATGTATAATAAGATCAGGGCTGGGGCTGAGCCAAATGTGCTTTTAGGTTCTACAACTCGAAGCTTCCACCCTTATACCAGTGATTGCATAGCACAACAATTCAGCTCCCAGAACTATTCAGTAGGAAAAGCATTTGACAGACTGCCAGCCACTGCAGACATTCAAATGAGAATGAATGAAATCAAAGTCATTATAGGTAATTTGCCCTATCCACTTGCCAAGACAGAGGCGCTTGTTTCCACAATTATGTTTACAGTTATTTGAATTATTAGATGATAGCTCTAGTCAAAGAAAGTATTCATCCAAAGACAATTAACTCAGTAACAGTTATTATTTGGAGAAAAATAAACGTATGTAACTGAGCCCATAAAACAGGTAGTATACTTTGTACACTAGAATAGGACTGCTGAAGGAAATGTTACCATCCACAATTGATAACCTTCTACCCCAAAATAAACATTTGTAACCAAGGGTGATTCATTACATGTTAGCGTCAGGTTGTTTTTGCAGCAAGAGGAGGCAGAGACCTGTGCAACACTGGCACATGACAGCACGTCTGGGCCCTGTCGCCTCTGTGATCTGTCCCAGAGCCAGCCACATGCTATGTCACACACCCCTTCCCTGACGAGATCTCTCCTCTATCCCCCTTCCCAACCCTCCCCATACACACACACACACACACACACACACACACACACACACACACACACACACACACACCATAGACAGACGGAGCAACCCCCCCCCCCCCCCCCCCCCCATGTGCGTTTAAGACATCAGAAGCCGGTTGAGGACTACACACACTGCCTCCTAACACTGTGCCACACAATTTATTCCACATCTTCAGACACCACCGAATGAAATGCTTTCCTTCTTCTCTTCTGCACACTCTGCAAAGAAAGTGTGTGTTTGTGTGTATGTGTGTGTGTGTATGTGTGTGTGTTGCTGCCAGTGTGTCTGTGTGCGTTCGTGCATGTGTGTGTGTGTTGCTGCCAGTGTGTGTGTGTGTGTGTGTACCTGCCAGTGTGTGCTTGTGTGTGTTGCTGTCAGTGTGTGTGTGTGCTGCCGTCAGTGTGAGTGTGTTTGTGTGCGTATGTGTGTGTTGCTGTCAGTGTGTGTGTGTGTGTGTGTTGCTGCCTGTGTGTGTTTGTGTGTGTGTGTGTACGTGTGTGTGTGTTTCTGTCAGTGTGTGTGTGTGTTGCTGCCAGTGTGTGTGTTTGTGTGTGCGTGCGTGCGTGTGTGTGCTGCTGCCAGTGTGAGTGTGTTTGTGTGCGTGTGTTGCTGTCAGTATGTGTGTGTGTGTGTTGCAGCCAGTGAGTATTTGTGTGTGTGTGTGTGCGTGTGTGAGTGTTGCTGTCAGTGTGTGTGTGTGTGTGTGTGTGTGTGTGTGTCCGCACGTGCGCCTGCTTGTAAGTGTTTGAGATGTGGGAACAATAACCCCTGTTGTTGAGCTGCCAATTGGCAAGTTGTGCTCAGTGTCAGGATAGGTTGTTGCTTATTCACCCTCTCTCTCTCTCTCTCTCTCTCTCTCTCCCTCTCTCTCTCTCTCTCTCTCTCTCTCTCTCTCTCTCTCTCTCTCTCTCTCTCTCTCTCTCTCTCTCTCTCTCTCTCTCTCTCTGTCTCCATGGTAACTTCCTTAGGGATGACAAAATGGTTGTGTCAAGGGAACTCAAAATTGAGCCTTTGTCAACAATTCAGTCAGTCAACATGCCACAAGACATGCTAGCTGTTGAAGGTCCTCCCAGCAGTATATACACTACATGTGTCGGGTAATTACAATACATGGTTGTCCTTTGTGTCCTAGCAGACATTTTCATCTTTTGGAAAATATTTTGGATTTTGGATTTGTTTGTAGCTTGGAATAAATGGGTTAGGGTGAGAGTATAACCATTGCGTTAGAAAGACTTAAAAGGGGGACTTGGTCGATAGAGATTTTGTAGAATAGTTATGTAGACACTAGAGATCCGATGAATAGTCTAACATTTTGAATGTTGAATCTTGTCATTTCTTCCTTCACCGAATGACTCATTGTTAGGTGTCCCAAATGCACGACCATATGTGTGATATGTTGCAGTTCAGGAGGAAGGGTACTATTAATGTTCCCTATAGTCCCGTGGCTGTGCATGTGAGCTCATAGACTATAAATAAGTAGACACGGACAAAAATGTCTGCCCATTCCTTTAATTGGTGCTACTCATCTCAGTGAGGCAAGAAATCCAGCGTTATGGGGGCTGACGTCTTGATTTATGGGAGTTGACATCTTGGATTTCTGGTCCAAGGAATATGTTCACCGTGGTCTGTGACTCTAGAAGTGGAAAGGCAAAAAGGTGAATAAAATGTATATCATTGCGTTTGGCATGTGAACTCGCGAGAGGTTTCCCATAGGGGCACACATACGTTTATGATAGCACATCATGTTGTCCATAACTGAAATCACTGTTGCCACTGGGTTTCATTTGTAGGCCTATACGATGTCTGGTGTTATTGATTAATCAATGTCATCAATACAATATATTATTAATATATATTGTAGCTGCTGTATTTGTATCAGTCAGGCCTTTACCCCCCCCCCCCCCCCCCCCCCCCACCACCCATGTAGAGAGCTTGTGCTGTCGCGTGAAATGCGATGGTTTATCATTAGAATAGAATGTATCTACTGAGATGTTATCACATGGAGAATGGTCTTATATTCTTCTCTTTTCATTTTTGTGGCAGGACACAAAAGAGGTTTATTTGCTGTCTTCGTCATCCTTCGTCAGCCACCCTGGATGAAGGCTGCATGAGGAGCGTTGCTCACAATCAGAAAAGAGAAGGAGTGCGCAAACTTCCACCTCATTTTGTGTTGCTCAGCATCTCTCGCCAGTTGGGTGTGTGCTATCCTTATTTTCATTGTGTCATGACTAACACAAACGTCAAGGATGGAAATATCAAGGTTGAGTTGTCATTTAAATAAAAGGACAACTTATCGAAAAGATTGAATAAAAAAAGGATACAGTCCAGACATAATGTATAGACCTGTCCCGCCTATTCAGCTATTACTGCAGACATTGCTGCAATTCCTCTGTGTACTTGGTCAGCTCTGCTTTTTTGTGCTGGTTCCTCTTCATGCTCGCTCGTGCACAACCATTGCACAAAAACCGCAACAACAAACGTGCACTACTACTACTAACCTTGTGGCTTAGTGTGATGTATACAACTTTAGACTTGCGTCTGTATCTATCTATGCAATACAAATAGAAGGAATCAGGCAACAAGGCAGCACATATCATTTTCAGGCGATTCATTGAGCAAAGTGTGATATCTGAAAATAACCGATTAACGATGCAAATATTATGAATGGGAGTATAAGGCTCCTGGGATCTTCTGGGTGCCATTACACAAGTCTCTACTACACACGGCTAATTCAAGCTTCTGAAAGCTTAGCCACCTGTTCTAGCTGGTAGTTCAGCACCAAGGCTAGCTCCACCCACTTGGGACATCTGAGGCTCATTTGCTGCATCCACATCTCCACACTAGAATAGCAAATAGTAGATGAGAATAGTATGTAGTATGTCCTATGTATGTACACAGTATTTTGTCTTATTGGACTCTCTTTTTGTTTTCTTCCCAGCCTGTTTCTTTTTCTTCCTTCGACTGCCTTCTGCTTTTTGTCGATCCTATTCTACTGCATTTTTAACAGGTGTATCACCAAATCACAGATACTCTGTTTTGTACCCTCCTTTGTTTGGTTATGTTTTGTCTTGTCCAGCCTTTTTGAAAGGTTGGAAGGTTTGACTAAAGTGTTGTTTCCTGGAAACTGCCAGCTCTAGAACTGGAGGTTTAGAGGAGAGGAGGCCTGGAGGTTTAGAGGAGAGGAGGCCTGGATGTTCAGAGGAGAGGAGGCCTGGAGGTTTAGAGGAGAGGAGGCCTGGAGGTTCAGAAGAGAGGATGCCTGGAGGTTTAGAGGAGGCTTGGAGGTTCAGAGGAGAGGAGGCCTGGAGGTTTAGAGGAGAGGAGGCCTGGAGGTTTAGAGGAGGCCTGGAGGTTCAGAGGAGAGGAGACCTGGAGGTTTAGAGGAGAGGAGGCCTGGAGGTTTAGAGGAGGCCTGGAGGTTCAGAGGAGAGGAGGCCTGGAGGTTCAGAGGAGGCCTGGAGGTTTAGAGGAGAGGAGGCCTGGGGGTTCAGAGGAGAGGAGGCCTGGAGGTTTAGAGGAGAGGAGGCCTGGAGGTTCAGAGGAGAGGAGGCCTGGAGGTTCAGAGGAGGCCTGGAGGTTCAGAGGAGAGGAGGCCTGGAGGTTCAGAGGAGGCCTGGAGGTTTAGAGGAGAGGAGGCCTGGAGGTTCAGAGGAGAGGAGGCCTGGAGGTTCAGAGGAGAGGAGGCGTGGAGGTTCAGAGGAGAGGAGGCCTGGAGGTTTAGAGGAGAGGAGGCCTGGAGGTTTAGAGGTGTTATGGTTACGAGAATAGGACCCAAACGCAAGACACGGAAAACCAACAGGGTGCGGGTTGACAAAGGATTTATTGTCCAAAGGTACAGGCAAGGGCAAGGCAGGCGAGTAGTCCAGCAGGCAGTAGGTAGGCGGCGAGTCAGGCAGGCAGAAGGACGTAGTCAGGCGGGTGGTCGGGCAGGCGAGGTTCAGTAACAAGGAAGGCAGGCAGGCAGGAACTAGGAACAGGAACGGGAACGAGGAACAGGAACGAGAGCGGGAACAGAAACGGGAGCGGAACCCGTAACGGGAACAAGAACGGGAGAGGGACCCGAAAACAAAGAAGTGGCGGGTGACGTAGTTACCATGGGAGGTTTTACAACTAACGAACTAGCACTGGCTCTGTGGGGAGCCAGTGCTTAAATACTGTGGTGGGTGACGAGCTGCCGGTGTGGGTAGACAGAGGGAATGCACGTGGTGGCTAATTGATGACGGGAGAACGAGGTGTAATGGCGGCTGGGTGCCACTAGATGGCGGAAATGGACCGAAACGGAGAGGGTCACGTTACAGTACCCCCCCCTCAACGGACGCCTCCAGGCGTACGCACGACAGGGGAGGGTGCTGGCGGTGGGAATCCCGGGTTAAGGAGGGGTCCAGGAAGCGACTCCAAAAAAATAAAAATAAACAGGCTTGCTCCCCAGGTCCGTAGCCCTCCCAGCCTACCGAAGACTGGTTTCGTCGGCCGCGACGACGCACATCCAGGAGGCGTCTGGCCGAGAACGCCGGGATGCTGTCAATCACCCGGGGAGGAGCCGGCGCTGGGAAGGGAGGAGACAGCTGACTAGGGGACCGGGGCCTTTTCCCGGCGGAGAACTGTGGGACCGGTAGCCGACGCTTGCGGCCAGGAGGCCGTTGGGGCTTGGAACTAGGAGGCAGCTGCTGGGGCTCAGGGTCAGGAGGACACTGGGGCTCAGGGCCAGGAGGCAACTGCTGCTGGGGCTTAGGAGGACACCGGGGCTGGAACTCGGGACCTGGAGACAACTGGGGCTTGGACTCGGGACCAGGAGACAACTGGGGCTTGGACTCGGGAACTGGAGACAACTGGGGCTTGGACTCGGGACTTGGAGACAACTGCTGCTGGCGCTGGGGCGCAGGGCCAGAAGGGGACTGCTGCTGGACTGGGGCTCAGGGCCAGAGGGCCGCTGGGGCATGGGACCAGGAGGCAGCAGTTGCTTGGGCTCAGGACCGGGAAGCCGCTGAGGCTTGAGACCAGGAGACAACTGGGACTTGAGACCAGGAGACAGCAGCTGCTGGGGCTGAGGGCCGAGAGGGAGCTGCTGCTGGCGCTGGGGCTCAGGGCCAGGATACAGCTGGGGCTTGGGACTAGGAGACAACTGGCGCTGGAGCTCAGGGCCAGGAGGAAACTGTTGCTGGGGCTTGAGACTAGGAGGCAACTGGGGCTGGCGCTGGGGCTCAGGGCCAGGACACAGCTGTTGCTGGGGCTTGAGACTAGGAGGCAACTGGGGCTGGCGCTGGGGCTCAGGGCCAGGAGGAAGCTGCTGCTGGCGCTGGGGCTCAGGGCCAGGATACAGCTGGGGCTTGGGCCTTTTCCCGGGGGAGTCCAGCTGAACTGGTAGCCGGCGCTTGCGGCCAGGAGTTCGCTGGGGCTTGGGAACAGGTAACCACAGTTGCAGCGGAGCTGGTGGCCACGAGACTGCAGTTGCAGCGGGGGCTGGCGCCGGGAGGGAAAAAGACCGAGGTGAAGAAGGCGGCGGAGAAGCGGGGAAGAGAGAGAGGGAAGCCAAGGGCGAGCGGCGGTCGCGCTCGTCGTAAGCCGCCAAAAGCCCCTGGATGTACTTGTTATGCTCTTGGAGAGAACTAAATGGTGCTGCGGTTGCTGCCGGGGCTGGCGCCGAGAGGGAAACCGAGGACGAGCGGAGGTTGCGCCCATTATCCTCGAGGATAGCCAATATTCCCCGCAGCCATGTCGAGGGATTCCTGTCTGCTGGGTCCATCTTTGGCTAGTTCGTACTGTTATGGTTACGAGAATAGGACCCAAACGCAAGACACGGAAAACCAACAGGGTGCGGGTTGACAAAGGATTTATTGTCAAAAGGTACAGGCAAGGGCAAGGCAGGCGAGTAGTCCAGCAGGCAGTAGGTAGGCGGCGAGTCAGGCAGGCAGAAGGACGTAGTCAGGCGGGTGGTCGGGCAGGCGAGGTTCAGTAACAAGGAAGGCAGGCAGGCAGGAACTAGGAACAGGAACGGGAACGAGGAACAGGAACGAGAGCGGGAACAGAAACGGGAGCGGAACCCGTAACGGGAACAAGAACGGGAGTGGGACCCGAAAACAAAGAAGTGGCGGGGACGTAGTTACCATGGGAGGTTTTACAACTAACGAACTAGCACTGGCTCTGTGGGGAGCCAGTGCTTAAATACTGTGGTGAGTGATGAGCTGCCGGTGTGGGTAGACAGAGGGAATGCACGTGGTGGCTAATTGATAACTAGATGGCGGAAATGGACCGAAACGGAGAGGGTCACGTTACAAGAGGAGAGGAGGCCTGGAGGTTCAGAGGAGGCCTGGAGGTTTAGAGGAGAGGAGGCCTGGAGGTTCAGAGGAGAGGAGGCCTGGAGGTTCAGAGGAGGCCTGGAGGTTCAGAGGAGAGGAGGCCTGGAGGTTCAGAGGAGGCCTGGAGGTTTAGAGGAGAGGAGGCCTGGAGGTTCAGAGGAGAGGAGGCCTGGAGGTTCAGAGGAGAGGAGGCCTGGAGGTTCAGAGGAGAGGAGGCCTGGAGGTTTATAGGAGAGGAGGCCTGGAGGTTTAGAGGAGAGGAGGCCTGGAGGTTTAGAGGAGAGGAGATGTGGAATCACAAGGTCAGGAGCAGGAATATGGTCTACCAGGAGGTTGAGGGGCCGCATCCTTATACTTATGTTACAGTACTTTATGTCCAAGAGTCCGTGAACTACAGTGGACCAAGGGGGCCACAGAAATAATGCATGTGTAATTGGTCTCAATGCTCAGTGAACACTCTAGTCATTACGATTCTACTCGCAATTCACTCAAGGTCTAGGTTTAACCTTCTCTAACGTCATCTTCACGTTCGTCTTTGGGTGTGCACGTTACAATACAAAAACGAGTCCAGCTGTAGTCTTAACATTTTTTATAATTAAATCTATTTTGCTAAATCCTTACATTAATTAGCCATGGACGACAACCTGCAAGTGACTCTTTCAACAGCATATTTTCTCTGTCATGTTTCTTTCCAATATCTATATAAAGACTTGTATGTATGTCTCTGTCGGAGGGAAGATACATACTTCGTAGAAATAGGTTATTTGCGAAAGCTTTCAGACTCACCACTGCACTGAAATCTGTAAAAGTCTGGGGGAACCTAAAAGCTACACTTACACATTATTATTCCTAGAATTTTGCCTCAAATCCAACGCTATCAAAAATATTAGCATAGCCAGCGTGCGTGCACGTGTATGTTTGTGCCTGTGTTTTCCGGGAGGGGGGGGGGGGGGGGGGGGGATATTCTGGTGTAATGATCCCTGTTAATGCATGGCTCATTGGTAGCGGTTTGTTTTACACATTTTTTCCCCATGCTCCTTTGGGCACACACACACACACACACACACACACACACACACACACACACATACCATATCAAACACATACACACACACACACACATACCATATCAAACACACACACACACACACACACACACACATACCATATCAAACACACACACACACACACACACACACATACCATATCAAACACATACACACACACACACACACACACACACACACACACACACAAATGGAGAACCAACGTAGCGGGGATTAGCGCCTTCTTCGTTGAGGAGTTATTCTGGTGATGAATGGAAGTATTAACGGTGTCTAATTAGCGACCAGCCGAAGAATACACAACAATACACAAGAATTCACTGTGTTCGTGGAAGTGAGACAGAGCTGTGAGGCATAGCTGCAACGAACACCAGGGTCTAACTGAACCCTCATGTTTACCTCGGCATATTTACTGCTGACATGTACACCCCTGGTGCACTTTTCAGCACAATGGATGTCATTTGGTTAGATACGTTGTATGCTAAAGCTAAAGTGATTTATTGCCACTACTGGTTTCTACCCTCGTTGAGGGGTTGGAAATGCAAAGTTGAGCTCATTATTTCCTTTTCGATAGGTTTTTATTTTAAAAGAAATTTGGGGGGGGGGGGGGGGATTAACCTCCTCAGGCAGTGAAACGTCATAATTTATTGTGTTTGTACTCATCCTAGGGTTGCCAAGTTGAGGTGATTCTATTCTCTGAGACGTTGTACAGCGCTAATCTCACGAGAAATTCCTCTATATTCAGGGATGGACTGTGATAAAAACATCTATATTAAATGTCTGTGCTCTGTACGAGCACCTATCTTTAACGTATTCAAAAATTATATAAATTAAAATCAATGCAGATTGCTACAGAATTGTTCAGGCCAGAGATTTGGCAAACCTAGTTCTTCCTCAAGTCACTGAATTGCAACATCTGGCTTTTCAATAAATACTACTTGTTGTAGCCATTGCACAATACATTTTACACTGTTGGTTTGAGTGGCACAATGGACAACGCTAAACTCACGAACCGTATAGGTCAACTCAAGCACCATAAAGGTCAACTCAAGCACCATAAAGGTCAACTCAAGCACCATAAAGATAAACTAACACACCACAAAGGTAAACTAACACACCACAAAGGTAAACTAACACACCACAAAGGTAAACTAACACACCACAAAGAAAAACTAACTCATTAGATAGGTAAACGGACACATCATATAGGTAGACTTACACATTAGATAGGTAAACTCACATATTATAGGTAAACTCATACACCATATAGGTTAAGTCACGCACTAGATGGGTAAACTCACGCACTAGATAGGTTAAGTCACGCACTAGATGGGTAAACTCACGCACTAGATAGGTTAAGTCACGCACTAGATAGGTTAAGTCACGCACTAGATAGGCGAGTTCACGGTACAGGAAGGGGCATTGCTAGATCGTAGGAGCATACTGTTTTGGACCGTGTACTTATAGCAGGTGAAAGTGTCAGCGTGGGACCTTAGTGTGTTAGGGTGTAGATCGATAAAGTTGTATATTATTGCACATTAGCTGTGACGTTTTGGGTAAGAGGTTACTAATGCATCTTGCTGTTTGGATCGCGGATGGGCCAAAGACAGCATAATCAACACCACTGATTATGGTGGCTTATTTTGTTTTGTAAAAGGTCAGTTCACTACAAATAATAGCACTACCAGTGAAAAGTCACTTTATTTATTTACTCATTTATTTACTCATCGATGTGAATGCTTTTTTCACATATATGCCACACACACACACACACACACACACACACACTCACACACACTGCCTGCCACAGTAGGTCGGTGGCATTGGGCCAGGAGTGAGTCGGGGCCAGGTACACACATGCATTTACACACACCATGAAGACACACAAATCTGACCAGAGGCCCACCGTACTGCCAACCATCAAAGCCAAATCCCAGCACACGCTACAAGCCCCTCCCTCCCTCCCTCCCTCCCTCCCCAGAGAACGCCCCACACACACCCATAAAGCCGTAATCATTAAGACTAAATAAACGATGTGCGTTGGTCAGTACAGTTTGTGGACCGCAAAACAGTGATTCACTCAATGAAGTACTTTCCAAACTGTCGTATCACAAAGACCAAAGTGCTATATTGCCATTGTTTACATTTGTGGCAGGCGTGCTCACGCTAAATGATTCTTCGCAGAATCTGTACAAGGAAGTTCTTTTGACAAACGATATTGGTAACTGATGCTTTAGTGAAGCCAGAAGAGACGGTCACGATGGTTTGATCACCCAGACCGGTATTGTCCTTTATGTGGTTCAAGCATCCCCAATGAGCCCAACGAGTGACTCATTTACCACCACAGACACAACGTGACCATGCTACTGAGCTGCTAGTGTTTTCCCCCCTGTAATGTTTTGGATTTGCTTTTACAGTAACGGCTGCAGCAAACAAGACACTCTCCTTGACCCTGGGCAAACTGTTTCCTGGCAGACTGTGCAGCAGCTACCCACACACACACACACACACACACACACACACACACACAAAGCGAGAGCAAGGTGGTCTAGAGCTGAGGCTACTGGACCGCAAGACTCTGTGGGTTTATCTTTGTGGTCCCCAGCCTACTGGGCATCCTGGAGCACAATGGCCTAACCTCCCCTCACTCCTTTAATGACCTGTATTTCTTTTCCTTGTATACCACTTTGGATGAAGGCATTTCTTAAATGACCAAATTGTTAACGCTTAAGCAGAGAATGGCAGTTGGACAGAAAGCAAGCCACTAAAAGCCCCAGATTGAACCGGTCCGGCCAGACCGGCCCGTTGCCAATGACAACAAGCCCATGGTCGGGGGAGGCCAAAGCCCAACAAGCACAGGATCTGTATCTGAAAATAGATGGCCAATGCAACCACAACGTGACATGGCCAAGGCAATTATCGAGCTCAGAGGCTCCGCCAGTTCTGATCTGACTAGCCTCCGGTATCCTTTCCCCTTCTCTAACTTTCACACTTCGAAGGTTTTCAATGTCACAATCAATAATCAATACTGTGGCGTTACTGTGCTTCTGGTAATGCTCTTTTATGCTCTTTATTTTATTTTGTATTCTCTCTCTCTCTCTCGTTTCCTTTCAGTTTTCTTTTAGATGCTCATTTCCCTGAGGCATGTGTCACGACATATTTTAAGGTGGTCATTTAAATGCATATTATTGATTCATCATATTAATATTCAGTAACCTCCTTTCAACCATGCACACGTTATAAATATATATAGAGTATATAGTACTGCCACAAAACAATGTTCCATTCTCATGCAAATTGTTACAGTGGCCAAGTCTGCTAGCCAAAGAGTGCCCTGGGAAACATCAATAGGATCTCATTAACATGGGCCCTTGTTAGATAGTTAATCTCTCTCATGTGTTTAGAGAGAGAAGGAGATCAAGAGAGAGACACAGAGAGAGAAAGTTGCTTACATCTTTGAACCTAAAGGTGTCCACATGCCAACAAAGTTGATATTTTTTTATTATCTTATTATCGTATTTCCCTTCACACAACAGAGGAAACACGGGGTATGTGTGCGCGTGTTTACGCCGAGATTTGTGCATCTATGCATGTGTGTCTGTGACTGTGATATTATATGTATGGGCATATCATGTTCTAGTTTGTGTGACGGCCTGTGTGAAATAATTTGAAAGAGAGATAAGGGGGAAGCATATGGAGGCCGTACATTATATTCTGACTGCATGTGTGCATGCAGTCATTTGTGCATAAGTGGATTTGATTTTTGATCATGTGTGTAGGTGTTTGTGGGGGGGGGGGGCGCGTGTTTGTGTGTGTGTGTGTGTGTGTGTGTGTGTGTGTGTGTGTGTGTGTGTGTGCGTTAGTGACTGTGTGTCAGTTTTCAGCACAACTACCTAGTGTTAATAAAACGTTGTTATGCGATCAGATCTGATCAAGGGACTAACATGGGAATAATAATAATGAGGATGGTCTTCAAAGTGACGGAGTTTGAACCAATTTTTAATGGATAGACTCAGAGAAAGCGCATCTAGAATATCCTTTATTTTGCATATGAAAGAAGCGATAAGTCTGGATGGCTGGTATAGAATTATGACACAGGGCGTCATGCATGTGTCTCTGTAATTCATATCATATATATATATATATATATATATATATATATATATATGACTGTTCATATTCATAGGATTCGTGTGTCTGCTCCGTGTGTGTGTGCGTGCGTGTGGCTATGGTCGTAGCATCAGCTCAATGATTGGTACGTGATGTCACTGCCATACCATCAACATAGAACACCTAACGTCTTCCTATGTTTATCGTCCGTGTATGGGGGTACTGAATCTTAGATTTATTTCAGACTGCAGCAGACCGCTTCGCTGTGCTTGAGCCTCAGAAGATGCTGGGGAAATGCAGCTTGTGTGGACGCTACCGCGCCACTTGATCAATAAAAGAGCTTAGCTACTGCAAAGCTATTTGATTTAGAAAACAGCGACATTACCACCACACTACCGAGAAATGTAGTTAAAATAGTACTGCCCAACACTGTGTGTGTGTGTGTGTGTGTGTGTGTGTGTGTGTGTGTGTGTGTGTGTGTGTGTGTGTGTGTGTGTGTGTGTGTGTGTGTGTGTGTGTGTGTGTGTGTGTGTGTGCATATATATATACATAAACATTGTAATATAGAAATGGTCCTTTCCCCTTCATTCTCTTAGAGAACACTTTGTCCCTCACAGTATATATATATATATAAAAATGCTTTGAAGAAAAAGAAAACCTTTTGAAAAGAATAATCATTCTCAAATACCTAAAATCAATAAGTATTAGCCAGGGAAAGTCTAGGAAATGGCAACACTTGAAGGTGGTGTGGGGGAAAAGTCCATCTCAGAATGTGATTTTCCTCCCCCTTCTGTAAAACTTTAAAGGTTTAGTAATATGTGACTGGAAATGTCAGATTTAGAGTTCACACCAACCTTTGACACCTTTTCTGGATTATATGTTGGTGGTTTATTAATACGCAATGGCCTCTGATAGGGATGGTGTTTAATGAACAGGTACTTCCAACAGCAAGTACTCTTTCGTGTTAGGCTCTCAAAGGTCAAGGCAGCATAGGCCAGAAGGAAAGGTGGATGGATTGAAAAAAAAAGGGTCATCATCTTCCAGATTAATTTCAATTTGGTTCATATTGTTGGGGGTTAGTGTTTACATCATGTCAGACAGGAGACAAAATATTTTGCAAAACAACCCCTAAAGAATCAGTTAAATGATGCATTGGCAGTAGGTCATTTGTGAACTGCACCCCTTTTGGCTAATGCCTTTATGGCCTGGTTCTTAAATGCCTCAACATGTAGTCGCTCATTTAAAATCAGCCCTACAAGAAACCTGTTGATGAACAAAGAGTGCAACATTCTCAGACTTCATCTCTCTGGCAAGTAGCTGGTCATCCATGTTGAACACACACACAAATGAATACTGCGAGCGGAGGTTAAAACAGACATGTGCAGTCTGAGGAACAAACAGCGGCAACGGTTCCTCCTTCTCTGCCCCCTTTCGCACATTGTACCTAAATAATAATAAAACACTCTGCCCGTTCCCTGCTCGGCCAATCAGCGATTAGTTGGCGCTAACCTCTGCAAAGACGGCCGACGCATTGCTAACCTCTTGAAGGACCGGCAAAATGGCTGTTTTCAGGTCTCTGAGTAGCGATGTGGAACTTTGCGCGTGCTGAAGCAGAAGCCTTAAGCAGCCCTGGGGAGGGGGTGGGGGGGGGGGGGGGGGTAGTTGGGTTCATTCTGCCAGCAGGCTTCATGTGACAGGTAAGGATAAGGCAAGAAGACAAGGAAAGGACAACAGAGGGAGAGGACAGGGATATGGGAAGGATTAGGGGAGGGAGAGGACAGGGATATGGGAAGGATTAGGGGAGGGAGAGGACAGGGATATGGGAAGGATTGGGGGAGTGAGAGGACAGGGATATGGGAAGGAGAGGGAGAGGACAGGAAAGGAAAGGCGAGGAAGGGAGAGGAAATGTAAGTGAAGGAAAGGAGATTTAAAGGTTTGGTTAAAAATTAACCAAATAATAGATGATGATGCTAGATATAAGAACATGAACATAAACCATAACATGAAACATGAAGGAAAGTCATAATGGAAACAGAAAACCACTCTAAAGAACATCCTGACTGCTGGGCTTCAATAGCAACTACGATAAGTTAATAAAAAACCTAATAAAAAAAACCTTTTTGTAACATATGAAGAATAAATACTAGTAAAAAGAATGGTCCTGCAAATTGAAACCACAGGGAGTCCCTGTACCTATTTTATACATACATTGCTATGTGAACTCACATGATAACGTTGGACGAAGAAGGATGATCTTCATTAAGATTAGTTTGGGTCACAAGCTATGTGGGTTCCAATCTCTCTCTCTCTCTCTCTCTCTCTCTCTCTCTCTCTCTCTCTCTCTCTCTCTCTCTCTCTCTCTCTCTCTCTCTCTCTCTCTCTCTCTCTCTCTCTCTCTCTCTCTCTCTCTCTCTCTCTCTCTCTCTCTCTCTCTCATATATATCACCTGGCCTTCTGGAACTACGAGCATATAGAACATCTTGTTATAGTTCCCTGACAATGTTCCTAAGATGTACAATAGTGTGTAGCACACACACCCACTCAGAGACATACACCCACTAGTGTCAAGCAGTGTCAAGACTGCACAGGGGGAGATGGGAACAGCAGAAAATGTGTTGAAGGCAGAAGTGCAGGGTCATGTTTCTCAGTTTTATTTTTACGCTTTCAAATGCAGTATGAACCGCAACTAACGTTAGTCAAAGTAGCGTTAACCTGCTACGTTTAGATGAGTCGATTACGCAAACAGCTGTAGATCACGCTAAATGAAGGATTACATCGTGGGGTAAGTTAGCCCAGCACTGTTACAAAAGTACGGTGCCACTTCAGGAGACGTTACAGATTATTACGGAAAATACGGGACACGGGAAGCGGAAGAAGTTTACTTTAGGAAAAAGCACGTGAGCAAGAGTGAAGAAGTTGAGCGATTGTCGAGCCAAGTGTGGCGTTGTAGTTCTGTCCTACCATCAAGATCAAGATCCTCAAAGAAATGATCGACCTTTACGTCGGGAGTCTGTAGTTCATTGTATAGAAGTGAATGTGTGGGAGTGTGTGTGGAGGGTGGCTGGTTTAAGCAGCCTCATCTGGCCTGAGTCAGACTGATTGGACTCTGGGGCTGGGTGAGGCTGCACACCTGTTGCACATTGAGCAATCAATGTGCACAGGTTAAACCAGCCACCACCACACACTCAGGGAGAGCTCTCCGGCATGACAGCACCATCTGCATGCTGCATTCGATGCAACCTTAACAATAAACCGGTTTTCAACATCACCACCCTGTGTCCAATTGTTTGGAGGAGTCCGAGGAAAGTCACCTAGGTGGAGTATGGGAGCCACCTAGGTGGCGTGTAGTAGTGGACTTTGCTACAGAATGGTTAGCAATTGTTTGTACATTTTATTATTATAATCTAACCCTAATTCTAAAGACATTTATTTATATCTATAGAAAATGTCTATCTATTTTCAAGTAAAGAAATGTTGCATTGCGATGAATGTATTAAACATTAAATGAAAAGTTATATATAAAGGTGCAGCTCGTTCAGTTGACCCTTGATTTTTAGGACACCGGGGTTCGGAGGAACAAGGTTGTAGTTTACGTTCAGCTCTTGTCTCTTGTAGTGTAGAGCTGGCCCCTCTGAGGTCAAAGACTTTGCATTCAGATGAGTAGGAATAACCATAATGTACCATCTCAGAAAAAAATGTAGACCATGGCCATACCACTATTCAATCAGACAGAACAGTAGCATTGCAAAGTTCTGCTATTACAGTCTGCTGATAGATATCTAGTCCTCATCAGAACTAATATCTTCCCCTTCTGTTGGATGCTAAAGGACTTTAGTGTATAGCCTAGTGTTCATTTAAAACAACCAACACCACACACCCTTTATATAACGTCACCAAACAATAGAGAAGTGATATTCTTATAATAAAATGATGGTGAGTCACTGGATGATGCTATGGTGGAGGCTGCTGGGTAGAAGAACAGGCTTCCGAGGTCTCTTGCTAGGAGTTGACGAGGATGGTCCTCCTGTTTGGTAACTACAATGGGAAGTAAAAAAATATATGTATATTTACCATGTGCAACGAACTGATAATACATTGATAGAAAAAATGAAGGCAGGGATACTTATGAACTAACAAACCTCAGAACATGCCTCTGTGAAATCGCAGTGAGCCTCACTGTTTCCTTAGTACACCAAAAAACAAACACTGATTTGTTTACTGTTGCTAGTACTATTATTCCGATAACGTGAGCCAAATGGGTGCTTACCTGTCTGGTAGAACACGTGCGAGATCGGCGTCTCCATAGGCCTAGCTCCTCGCCAAGCTCTCCGTCTTGGGAATGCCGCAGCAATGTTTACTCTCGCAGGCTATCTCTCCTCTTGTCAGATCGTCTTCTTGGGTCGTGTGATTCACCCGCGCGTTTGCGCTTTACAGGAACAGCTTCGGCAACAGAAGTCGAACTTAATAATCATGTTCCATCAAAAGAAAATATGTAACATAGGTCTAGTCGTTTTTAGATATTTTAATGCTGAAATCTTACATATTGGGCCTTTAACATACTTGATATATGCTCTGTGCCACCCCCCCAGAAGTTATATTGTATGATTGCAGGACTGCTGGATACAGGATTAGCATGGCAGCAACAAAACAAAAGCCATTTCTCTTTCATGCAAGATAGAGGAAGTCAAACTTTGTAGATCTTAAAAACTAGTATCTAATATAGAACATATGTGTTACGTATAAATGCATGAAGCTGACAGATTTGTTCTCTCGCCATTCCACAATCTTGCCCGAAAGCCAGTCAATGTGAGGATTGTGAGATGTGAGCCACGGAAACCCGAGAACCACCGGGTGTTTTTTTACATGAAAGTAATCACACATCACTGATTTATGCTACATGCAAGATTGAGTGATATGGATTCAAACACACTTCTCCCATACAGCTCCTAAACCCTAGTGCAGCAGACGCAAGAAAATGACCTACCATAAAAAATAAAAATAACAAATTACCAAAAATGTCAAAATCTCTCCTATATTGAATCAATGGTGTTGCTTTGCCTGATACACTCCGATCTAAGTGTGAGGGACCATAAAAAAGTTATAAAATGAACATTTCTGAGGCTTTACTTTTCTGCAAACTCCACATTTGTGGCAAAATGAAAAGTGAAAGCCGATATAATCCAATTAGTGCTCGAGTCAATCCACCAGAAAAAGGGGAACTTTCCACTCTGCATTAGTGGAGATTGACAAGGAGAACGTTCACATCCGGCAAACACCTTCACTGTGTACCATCTGTGTTGTTTCAAATGAGCGTGGTCATTAGTCGACAAGCCTGTGTTTTGACTAATGCATCAGCATTTAACCGTCAAATTTAATGTTTCAATCAATGCAAACAATGTGTTTGGTTTTTTACAAAAGCATTCGGAAAGGTATGTGCATAAAAAAATTTCATATCTGAAAATGGTTATGAAATGTGGTTGTATATTACTGTGGCTCATTGGGCATAGCCATGGAAGGCGGGTTCAAGTCAAATCCGGCTGAATGAGGTGAAAGAATAGATGTATATATCACTTCACTTTTAATAAGATCTTTATTTTCTAGATTTTATATATTATTATTTTATGATTTATATACTTTGTAATTATTTGAAAAGAAAATGGGGGGATGCATATGACCAGATGTGTCAATCACATTTTTCCTTTCATAATGCATTTGATTCTGTTAATATAATCTCATGTCATTTGATTGTCGTTGATATTTGTATTGAGCAAATGCTCCTGTAACTACATTACTGTGGGACATCTGGAGGTAGCCAGCCTACTACAGCATGACACCAATTTGGACGCCTGCCAAGTGAGTTGATTTTGAATATATGTGCAACAGAAGCAGCAGCAGCAGCAGCAGCAGCAATAATGTGTTATTTCATTAAGTAGAGCGTGATCGCTTCCAGTCAGACAAAGTCCCAGTCGGACACACCTGTATGAAGCATCTGGAGAAGGCCACTCGGGTCACCTTCACCCTGTAACTCAACCTTGCAACGTGAACCATGCTGCGAAAGTTACAGCGGTCAGTCAATCAGTCAGGTGAAGTCAGAAGATTCCTGGTACTAAACGCCAGCCCCCCCCCCCCCCCCCCCCCCCCCCCCCCCTCTGGATGAACCTGGTCATGCTGGCAGGGCCTGGCCTCAGACCTACTGTGGTAGAATGAGAGAGAGAGAGAGAGAGAGAGAGAGAGAGAGAGAGAGAGAGAGAGAGAGAGAGAGAGAGAGAGAGAGAGAGAGAGAGAGAGAGAGAGAGAGAGAGAGAGAGAGAGAGAGAGAGAGAGAGAGAGAGAGAGAGAGAGAGAGAGGCGCCCCACTGGGACCCCTAGCATGAGACCGCCATCATCGATAATGGATGGCAAGAGGAAGATTGGGCCGATGGATGGATAGTGGGGAGGGAGGAGAGTAGAGCAAAATAAACAGGGCAAACATGGAGGCAGAGGAAAAAAGAGGATGGATGAGAGCTATGGAGGGAGGGAAACAAGCAGGGCAGAGATATAGAGGGAAAAGAGGGGCCAGGTTAGGGTCAAGAGTCCTGGAGGTCATGTGGTCAAAAAGAGGTATTGCTGTTTTAGGAGGACCAGGGCTCTCTCTCTGCATGGTCAGATAGAGGTATGGCTGTTTTAGGAGGACCAGGGCTCTCTCTCTGAATGGTCAGATAGAGGTATGGCTGTTTTAGGAGGACCAGGGCTCTCTCTCTGCATGGTCAGATAGAGGTATGGCTGTTTTAGGAGGACCAGGGCTCTCTCTCTGCATGGTCAGATAGAGGTATGGCTGTTTTAGGAGGACCAGGGCTCTCTCTCTGCATGGTCAGATAGAGGTATGGCTGTTTTAGGAGGACCAGGGCTCTCTCTCTGCATGGTCAGATAGAGGTATGGCTGTTTTAGGAGGACCAGGGCTCTCTCTCTCTCTAAATAGGGGCCAGAAGAGAAGGCAACCATCACAATGAATGCATGATACAGCTACCAACTACCAGTGCTGCTAGATGAAACTAACTTTATTGACAAATACCTTCAAACATTGCATGGCCATGCACTGGAGGGAGGCAGGTAACAGATTTAGTTTGAGATATAACGTAATTACAGTCGGGCAGGCAGACAGATGGACCGATGGGCATAGAGGTAGATAGATGGACAGATGGACATGGAGGTATATATACTGCTCAAAAAAATTAAGGGAACACTTGGAGTTACATTGTGTTGTTTAAGTGTTCCCTTTATTTTTTTGAGCAGTATATATATAGATGAATAGACATATAGGTGGATATATAAACATATAGATAGATAGATATATGGAGATAGAGGTAGATATATAGGTGAATAGACAAAAAGGCAGGTAGCTGGATAGATCTACATACAGACGGATAGATGGTAAATTTAAAGATGCAGAGATAGGTAAGGCAAGTCTGGAGGGCCTAGATGCCAAAGATCCTCCACAAGGGGAAAAGGAGATCAGCACCATGGACAACGGCCTTTCCCCAAAAGACAAGCACTGGGGAAAGTCATTGATCATCAGTATTATCCAGGACGCCTGCTGCATGGTTGCCAATGGGGAACACCATGTGGCCACAAGAGAGCGGGCCAGCTATAAAGGCAGGGAGAACCTCTCCCCTCGAGGAAGGATTGTGGCAACTTCCTGAAGTACTGTAAGCGGCCACTGGCCCTGAAGAGAGAGTTAACGTTAAAGTTTTAACGTTAAAGTTAAAGAGTTAAAGTTCCCCTTAACAGAGTAGAGACGCTAGGAGAGAAGGACGTTTTGTGTGTGCTACAGACTGTGTCTCACCCCGGTTTCCTTTGTCCTCCACCCAGCCTCCAGCTCACCCCTGAAGCCCTTCCAGGAGAGCTACCCCCGGACCGAGAAGAAGTTACGTTGAAGTTTCACCCTCCCCCCCTTGTTTTTTTTATTAAACCCTTGTTACTTGTGCCCACACCCTGTCTGCTGTTGTCCGTGTTTACAAACGAGTCAACCCCGACTGACACAAACTGCCATACAAGCTAAAAAACAAGTGCCTGTGTTGGGATTTCTTGTTCAAGCGTGTCTCTTTTGCTGTGATCCTAGCTTTCTTGTTGATTATGTAGCGTGGTTTTGAGTTAAGGGGTGCACTCTCTGGTTTCCCAATGTTACGCTCACTGTTTGGAACTGTAGCGGTTAGCTGTGTTTTAGATGTCATTTAGATGAGCCGTCCGCTGCAGACAACATGTCTGGGGAACACACCGGGGTTTCCTCCACATGGAAGCTCTGCGGTTTCCGCAGCAGCCACAGTAATGAGACCCCCGGGAGAGCCGCGCCAGCTCCACCAAATGTTCCTGCTCCAATTTAGTCCGAAACAACAAGAGAG
Organism: Lota lota; assembly: GCA_026745465.1. Lineage (NCBI taxonomy): Eukaryota > Metazoa > Chordata > Actinopteri > Gadiformes > Lotidae > Lota > Lota lota. Next base: position 916,216 of record JACYXH010000256.1, on the reverse strand, counting down.
CCTGATTTATGAACAGAAAGGAGAGGGTGGAGGAAGGAAGGAAGGAAGGAAGGAAGGAAAGAGGGGAGGAACAACTGCATTATGAATGATTTCTTTTTTATATACCAATGTATGTTTCTTTTTCTTTATTTACTTGCATATTTTGTAATGAAACTGTTCATTTATATTTAAGACTCTGCTTTATGACCGCATTGCATTCAAGCGTTAGTCTATTAGTACACCAAACCTGCCATTTGGGAAAAGTCTAAATCTTTATTTGCTAAAGTGGGAACGCAAAGATCTTTCAGTAGCCTACTGCTGAGGTAGAAATTACATCTGTGCTCGCATAATGCAAAGCTCTCCGTCAAATGTAGTCTTGATTTCTTTTTATTTTTTATATATAAATCCCACATAATGTGAAGGCGTTCTTGGCCCTGAGACAACCAAAAGCAACAATGTGTTACTTGTACTTCTCCTTTAACGTCTGTGCAGTGAATAGAAAGATAAATGCCGAGAGGATTCACATTGGTGTCCAGTTGCTTTGGTTATCTTTTGACTGTGGCGCACTGACAGCATCTCTTCTAAGTGAATTTCTGCAAGATTTGAGTTTACAGAAGGTTTTTGCTTACTTCCTTCAATAATGGGTACGCTCATCTGTCTGACGACTGAAGCAAAAAGACTGCTCTGACTTGCTGTAATTAGCTTTTTGGACAACAATGGAAGTCTATGGCGCCAATGGTCACCACAAGTCTGCTGTTTGCCAGACAGATGACCATAGAGAGACACTGGAAGGAATATACTTTCAGCAATCCCACAAGTGAATATTGGCAATTGAGTTGCACAGGCCTTGACAAAGACCTGTGGCTTTGTTACGGTTGTAAGCTTGTATTTGCCTTTGTCAAATACAAGCTTTCAACAGTCTCCATGCAACGCAAGCATCCTTTGCTTTCAGTTTATAGATGACACATTAATTGATTTGTACTGAAGGTAATTTGGAGTTGCTTTTAGGGCCCTATGAGGGTGTTGTTATTTTTACTTCACTTACTTAGAGCAAGCATTCTGCCTCAACTTTGCCTTCAGTATTCACGTGTATGACTGAGGTTCATGACAAAATGGAAGGGAGCGAGCTAACAGAACAGACCTTGTGAACCCTGGGCCTGCAGTGCATGGCCTCTCCTGTGTTGTAGTGGATTCGGGTCTTCTCTTTCATTTATCTCCACCAGAAGGATGACTCAAGTAAACAGTACCTGTCCTGTACTCCAAGGAACTCTGGTAAACAAGTTAAAAAAAAATGCTTCAAAGGCTTAGAGCGCCTTTATTTTGTATTTTTTCCTCAAAAAACTAGATCAGAGCAATGCCAAATCGTGATGGCATAACAAGAGAAAAGCAAGCATAAAAAATGGATCACGCCTCTTCACTTTATTACATCATCGGTCCAGACCTTGGACCGATGATAATTGACATTAGACGTGTAGTCACAATGAAAGGTAGGGTTGTAGAATTGTTAATTTATCCTATTTTACAAATTGTCTTTTGGAGTGATGGAATCTTTTTAAAATGACAACTCTGCTCTGTCCTACACATGGAGGGAAACGTCAGTATGAATAGTTTTTAAACGGTGCGTCTGCTATGATGTTAAATATAGTACTCTATGCTATTTCATCACTGTTACTGAAATAATAGCGTGACGCAGATAAACCAGCAGTAAAATCCTATCTTTTTGCGAATCTCAGCCAACCAGTTTTTGAACATTATTCTCTTCTCTGAACTCAAGTCCCGTTCTTTTTGTGAATGTCAAGACAAAGTGACACAGATGCCGCGAGGGTATGCTTGTGTGTGTGTGTGTGTGTGTGTGTGTGTGTGTGTGTGTGTGTGTGTGTGTGTGTGTGTGTGTGTGTGTGTGTGTGTGTGTGTGTGTGGAGCTACATCTGGGGAGCAGTTATGGTTGATGGCTGTGTACAAGAGGGTTTCTCGGACAATTCTAATATAACGGCAGTATAACAGTGTTTGGCTCATGGTAGCTAAAGAAATATATCATAAAGTTGGCGTTGACCATATTTACAGGGATAGGATGTCCCCCTCCTTCTTAGAACTCTCAGGCCAATTTTTTTTCTTTTTGTTTAACCTGAAACAGAGGGTTGATTTACCCTTGAATATACAGCCCCTCCCCCAAAAAAACGCCTCTGGGTTGCTGATTGGCTCGTTAGTAGAGAGCGCTTTAACAGAGCTTTGATTGGCAAGGATTCGCAGCCTATCAACAACAGTTTGCTTAAGCATTTTCCAGACACGTGTGAAAGAAATGGCCGGGTGCTTGCACACTGCCCCAACAAACACCAACACCAAGAATGTTGGGCGAAGTAGGTTAACTCCGACTCGACGTGTTAGCCAACAAGAAACTTCCAAGGGATACCGTTTTTCATTTCAGAATTTAGCAGACTGGGTTGCTACTAAGCAATATCTTCTGTTTGCAGCCTCCTCGAGTATGTGGAATAGGTACGATATTCCAAAGATTTAGAATGAAAAGGTTTTATCTCAGTAGTTTTCTCAAGAAGCAGCCTGCCTCGTTCCCTTGTAATCGCAGGACCGAGTTTTTCATTGAAGGCTAATTACCATATTTGGGTGTTGTATTACTTTTGGTTAATGCAGCTAGTTCCATATATATTTTCGCACAGGACGGAAAGGCTCATTACAGCTGATCAAAGTGTACCCAGCGGGGGAGTGTGAGAGAGAAGAGAGAGAGTGTGTGTGTGTGTGTGTGTGTGTGTGTGTGTGTGTGTGTGTGTGTGTGTGTGTGTGTGTGTGTGTGTGTGTGTGTGTGTGTGTGTGTGTGTGTGTGTGTGTGTGTGTGTGTGTGTGTGTGTAAAAGATGATGCAAGTCAAGTCTTTCATGTGGAAAAAAAGGGACAATGGGAAATAAATATGCACCCTGCGGCCTGTCCTAATGTCATCATTCTTACAGCCAGACATCAGGACAGAAAGAAGCAGAGTCTCTCCGCACCCCCTCATAAGCCCTGTGGCGCAGGAAATCCATACTTTTACTTTCCACGCACACCTTGAAGTTGGTCTTGTTCCTTTATTTGTTGGTTTAAGGAAGTGGCCATTTACGTTTGTTTGAGTTCTTCTAAAGAGAATGAAATTAGTGAGGATGAAGGCATACATCCCTTTTTTCATTCCAACCAGGACCCAAAATAGCCGGTTTTGCAATATGATGTATTATGTTCAATGGTATAATCGCTTCTGTAAAAAAATTAAAAAAGCCAAGCCATTAGAAGATGTTATCAACTTAATCTGTAGATTGTGATTGTGACTGCAGGCAAAGTGAATTGTGTAAGGGGAGACTAATTGTGCAATGGGATCTTTGGTTGCATAATTTCGAGCCTCTGGGAAATGGATTTTATATTCTTTCACTAAATCTTATTGTACACTTTGTATTGTTAAAATGGCCTTACCATAGGTGTGCATCACACAGCTAACAGCATGCTGTGCCAATACCACCCCTATTGATAATTGGGCTCTGAGGGGGGTTGAAGCTTAGTTTGCTATGTTGTACCCCACTGTGCTTGTATTTTGCTGGTTGTGTGTGTGTGTGTGTGTGTGTGTGTGTGTGTGTGTGTGTGTGTGTGTGTGTGTGTGTGTGTGTGTGTGTGTGTGTAAAAACATAAAAAGAAAAAAACTGTGTACGATTGCATGTCTGTGGGTGTGTGTGTTTGAGCCTGTGTGTGTATGTTTGGATGAAATGCAAAAAGACAGGTTTGCTGGCACTGCAACCAAACACTGCAGGTCCCTTGAACTTGAGCATTAAAACATGCACACACACACACACACAACGATTTGTTGACCAGAATGAATGTTTGTTGTGTTTTTCAGCCAATTTTTTTGTTTGCGTGCATGTTTCTAAGTTTCTATGAAAATGCACATAGGTGTGTGTGTGTGTTTGTGTGCGTGTGTTTGTGTGCTTGTCTCCAATACAGTATGCAGTTGATGGAAGACTGTCCACAATGCTAATCACGGCACTCAAACACCCCCCCTCCTGTCTCTTTTTGTTAAGGTTCCGAACTTAGGACCCAAATGCAAAACACCCACGATGGGAAGGGAACGGGTTGAAAGGGATTTATTGGCAGAGGTACAGGCAAAGGCTAGGCAGGCGGGTAGTCAGGCAGGCGGGGTTCGTAACAGGCGGACGGCAAGCAAACGGGGGGCGAAGGCAGGCGGGTAGTCAGGCAGGCGAGAGGTCGTTCACGGGGGAGGCAGGTAGGCGATCAGGAACAGGAGTCGGGAAGGAACCGGGGAGAACTAGGACAAGGAAAAGACGGGTTAAGGGCAGGCTGGGACTGGCAAGCAGAGAACAAGGTATGCTGGGACGAAGTACTGACTCGTGGAGCGCAAACAACGAACTGGCGCCGGCTGCTTGGTGAACAGGGAAGAAATAGAGTGCGCTGATTGGAGATTGAAGACAGGTGAGTAGACAGAGTGCACGTGAGGTAGTGGCAGCCGGCGCAGCTAGGTGGAGGCAGAGGACGTCGTGACACTTTTACTTGGCTGCTCAATGGCCTGTTAACATAACCAATACAAATGTATCCGTAAAAAAAAGATTTCCTTTCTATTGTTTTTATCTCTGCCCCACCTTTCCATTGTTCAATAAACCACTATATCTTTCTCTTGTTCTCTCCCTCACCCTATATCATTCCCATACTCTCTCTCTCTGTAGCACTGACTCCCCCCTCCGTCCCTTACTGTTGTCTTTCTCTCACTCTCTCACCCTCACATTGTAAAATAAGTTGAAAGAATAAATGGCTGCCTCCTTAATAATGTCCTCAATGCAGACAAATGGTGCAGCTGGTTCAATTACCCTCTCTCTCTCTCTCTCTCTCTCTCTCTCTCTCTCTCTCTCTCTCTCTCTCTCTCTCTCTCTCTCTCTCTCTCTCTCTCTCTCTCTCTCTCTCTCTCTCTCGTTCTACCACAGTAGGTCTGAGGCCAGGTGGAGCTATACCTTTTAGTGTTGAAGCAGCATGTAATCCTATTATTGTTTTCATGTTTTCAATTAATGTGTTTTTTCAATGCTTGTTTGCACTGCCAGTACAGCAGTACCCATGTGCTGTTCCAAATAGTGTTTGCATGTATTCTAAAACACTCACAAACACAGACACACCCTTGTTCAAGATGCAGTGGTTGTTTGAACCAGCAGAAATGTCAGTATGGTTCTGCACAGAGGCAGTAATGTGTATCGGTAAATAGCAGAGAGATGGGCGTTTTGACATAATCGTAGAAAAGGATTAGGTGGAGAGGGGAGGGGAGAACAGACTTTTAGAAAGATAAATAAATTAGGAGGAGCCGTAACCGGGAGCGACGATCGGAATGATACATGATGAATGAGCAGTACAGTCGATGGGGGTTTACTTGGAAAGAGAGATGGACTATTCGGCCAATTCAATGACTTTTATGTATCTTCTACTTCTCAATAACATACATGCGGAACCTCACACACACGCACACACACACACACACACTCACACCTACACCCACGTCACACACATACACACACTCACACCTACACCCACGTAACACACACACACACACACACTCTCACACCTACACCCACGTCACACACATACACACACACACACACACCCACACACATACACACACACACACACTCTTACACCTACACCCACGTCATACATACACACACACACACACACACCAACACACACACACATACACACACACACACACACACACACACACCCACATCAGAAACAAATGCTGAGGAGACAGCTGCTCTGTATCTACCTGCCAAAATCAAAAGCCCTCACTCTTCCGTTACTCTTTCTTTCACTCTGTCTTCCTTTTATTCTCTACTATCAAGTCAGTGTTCCTGAACCTTTGTTCAAATAGCCCCATAGTGTTCCATATAGTATTTCTGTTATTGACTGAGAAATAAACAGTAAAACAATCATTTTTGCTATGGAAATACACTCAATTCCAATTGTAGTTCCTTTATTGCGATTCACAAAGGGCAAATTAATTTCCAAGTAACCAAGATGATTGACAAACAAGCAAAGCTCAAATAAACACCTCTTTGTTCCACATATTACTCTGAATTGAATATAAAGTCAACAGATTACTGTAATGTCTATAGTACATTACTATCGGCAGTCCTCCAGGAAATTAACAATGTAGATACCCCTGCATTTACCTATTGACTGTAATCGAGAACGGTAACTTTACACTGATAAAAATTATTTTCTGGCCATGTAAATATTACTTTGATTATATGTTTAAATTCTACAAGAAATTACCATTCCAGTGCTTTTACTCTTCATACCACCTTTTATTTAACGTGCTACTTGGTGTTTGTATGTAACTTTGAATCATCATTTTCACATGTAAATTGTAACCATAGCACCAAGTAATATTAACTTAAGTCATGTGAGTGTGTTTATGTGCTTGGTTAATCTTTTTTACATACCGGTCAGCTTGTCAGCAGTCAGCTGAAGTGAGTGTTTGGTTCTTGAAGATGTACCATTAGTCGGTCAGCCTAGCCGGCTAACATTAGCTTGTTATCGTGCTAGCAAACGTAGCCCTGTTTCATGCACGTGGTACACATCACTTCTTTTTGTGGCTAGACCAGTTATTTTGGTTGCAGATATTATTTTTATTTTCAGTGGCTTAAGCTCCAAATTCAACGCCTTTCGGCGAAATTCGCAGTTTTCAATGGAAACTATGGCACTTTTTATTTGGGGGGAGGGGGGTGTTCGAACTCCGGCTCGACAAATCAAATACTCTTCAGCACTAATGCAGGAGCTTGCTCTACCATGGTACTGATAAAAGCATTTTCAGATGCTGCTGAACCTTTTCTACTTAACTGGGTTGCAGTAACAGTTACCGCTGTCTTGTGGCGAGCTAAAAGCAGTGCACCGCGAACCATATAGTCCATACAGAATAAATTCCTCTCTAGAACAGTTTCAACCAAAAAACGGAGCGTTTTAACCTTCATGAAGGATATATTGCTGGTCTGCCGTATTATACTTCTTTGTTTTAGCTAGGTGTACCTAATAAACTTGGTAATCATGGTTGTTGCAGCACAGCCCATCAGCCTTTGTTTCAGGTCAAAGAGGAGTTCAGAAGGATTACAACAGTTCATCCGGAGTGAACCTTTTTGACAAAACTGGACTTTTACACCCACAAACTGCGGGAGATATTTGGGACAAAAGGCGGGGTTGCAGGTTCAAAAATGAGACCCATGCTGGAGTCACTCAGTCGGTCAACTTGTGTAGTGCTCACATTTACTGAGAAGAGGTAATAATAGTGTGACGATCTGGCCATTACAGATGAATTTTCAACATCTGCAGAGTAATTGGAAGTCTCCTCACCTCACCCCTGCGATTTAACTGCCATTCTGAACCGCTGAACTTGTCTTGAACACCTCAGTAGTTTTCTGACAAATTCAATATTTTTGTTGGCTTCTCTCACTATCCTCTTACCTCATATTATGAGAATACTTTAGACTACGGTGTAAACATGAGGCATTCTCTTATAACCTGTTGCTTTCTGTATGCATGAGTGAGTTTACAACTATGTACTCTTCAATAATTGACTTGTCTGTTTAAACAGCAACACGCAGAAGGGAGTCGAGATGCCATCATTCGCTGCTTGATGGAGATCCTTGGAGTCAGCAGAGGAACTCATCAAAGACTACCAGGTAAAACGTTGACATTTTCTGATGATTGTAGTGTCCATGTTAAACATATTTTGTCTGTTCTTCAATACTTGTAAATGGATATCTCTACAGGTAATTATCTCATGCCAGTATGGGGGAAAAAAAGTATGTCCTTTTAATTAAGTTGAACATTTAGGTTAAATAAATATGCACTTTGTTTATCTGAAATGATAAAAGCCGATATTTTACCATATTCCATTTATTCGTTCACTTCTTTCATAAGTTCTCCATTACATTTTTTCAGTCTGATTCTAAATGAGTTTTTCAGTACAACGGATCGTTTGAGCCTTTAACACCTAAAGCCTACTTTAGGCTGTCCAACCGCTGCCCAGACAGAGCGCCACACGTCCACACACACCGCGCCGCCGGGGCCCCTTGGTCGGGACGTCTGAGTGCCTCGGAAAAGGCCCTCAGACGTCACGAAAAGAACGCCGCCTGCGTCCGCAGCAGAGGGAACGTTCACGTAGTGTTTTGGGGAGAATGGAAAAAACATAGGATTCTACCCCTTTTCTCTCTAAATTGGGGACTTATTTCAGTAACAGTGATAAAATGGTAGAGTACCATGTTGACGATCATAGAACGCAAATTACCATGTTTAAAACAAAAGAAAAACGGTTTTCGGTTCACTGGCTTTTTTATTTTCTATTGTTATTATAATTATAATTATTATTTATCCTTTATATTTTACTTAAAAAGTGTTCTAAAAGCTATTTTGGGCAGTTTATGTCTGTTAATGCACCAGACTGCATATGTTGTGCCAGTGTTTCAAAACACAATAAAAGTGCTGTTGTTTAAAAGTGTCTGTTGTTTCACGCTGTTTGATTGAATAAAAATAAGCCCATACTAAAACGGCATACTAGAACAGTGATGTAAAAGGTAGATTAAATATTATCTAAACATTACTTAAATATTTCTTAATTAAAGTAAAGGAAAGCAAGTAAAACAAAATTTGTTTTGTAATTAGGTGAAAACCCAGTCTGAGTAAAAACTACTTAAGAATAGTGAGTTCAATTTAGTAACAAAGACAAAAAATTGCAAGTAAAGGTTACTTGAGTACCTTTTGATAGAAACACTTCTTCACTGTAAGTAGAGTTTACTTGAAATATTCTCTGTGGATTTCTGTGTGGAAATTGTTACCTAGCTTTTAAAGTAAATACATTTCACCCCACTTCTTTTTCAGTGTACAATCAGCCACAGTTGGACAATATAACACAAACATACATTCTCATACACACAGACACACAAACCCTCAACCAGTGGGCACTCTCCATGTCGTAAACACCTCCTCAGTCTAAATGAGTTGTTGATTACATTAACCTTAGAATCATGGTTGAAAATCATCGATCCAGCTCAATCCCCCCTCCCCCTCTCTCTCTCAGCATCTCTCTCTAACTCTCTGTGTGAGTCATCCAAACACAAAACAACCCTTTTCTATTGACATGTTGCTTTTTCAAGGTTTACCTCGAGCGCTAATCGAGGATACCAGCAATTGAGGATGTTCTTGAAGCAATCATCATAAAGAAGACACAGGGACAGGCCAAACGGGTGCATCAATGTTCTGTGATGTACAATGTGTATGAATTCCGATACAGACCCGGTAAATTAATTCGGATGCTGCCTGTGCAGTAAAGAATATTTTTTTCTAAACAGCATGCTGTTTAGGGTGCATCACTTCACACCCATCTGTTTCTGTTTCGGAGAGTATTTCCTTTTGAGAGCTGTGACTCGTGTTATGGAGCTGCACGTCTTACAATAACCTTGAGAATCCCCCCCCCCCCCCCCCAACCCCCACGACCCCCACGACTCTGCAGTTGTTCTCTTCTATGTGTGTGTGATCATTAGGCTGTCTCTCTTCTGCCCATCTCTTGCACCTTTTCTATTCTTCATCAGCTCCATTTTGTTCCCTCCTTCCCTCCTTTTGTGTTGTTTCCTCTCTTCTCTCTCCTCACTTTCTCATAGACAGTTAAAGGACGTATGTTTTTCCTCCTGTTTATCCGTTTCGTATTTGATGACACTTCAGAAAAAGTAAAAAGCAATGCATTTTTCAGGCTGGCGTGCTCACGTGAAATAAAAGCCACTCACTGCTTTGAGATGTTCTTAAAAAAACAAACCAAAAAACATGCAATGTACCAAACCCTGTACAAAGTCGACATTGCATTTCAGTTTCTATGTGTCTGACTAGGTTTATCCATTTGCCATGGAGATTATGCTTTTGGAGAAGATTCCCGGGGTAGAGCAGGAAGTTAACATGCCCAGAGGGTTTTGTTTATACTACATATTTCAGACATATTTCACTTTTATTCCAAAACCATCTCTTTCCTCTTCTTCACCTCCTGTGGTGTATCTGTTGCAGTCGTGAAAAAGACAGCTCTCCTTTCCTTCTGCCATTCCTCTTTTCTTATCCTTCCCTCTGCTGTCCTCTCTTCCTCAACCTCTCTTCTTCATCTCTTCTTTCTTTTCATCTTCTCATCTCCGATTCTCTTCCTTCCTCTCTCTTTTCCTCAGCTCCCTTCTTCTCATCTCCCTTCCTTTATGTTATTTTCCTCTCTTCCTCTTCTAAATCGTATTCCTTTCTTTACTCCTTGAACACATCACCTGTTGAAAACAAAAGCATCGTCCAAACACCAGTGGAGGACATTGAGCTGACAGCAACAAGCAGGTATCTGTCTGAACTAGATGTATATGATGCTGTGGACTCTTTTGATAAGCGTGTGAGTGTGCTAGAGACTCTAAGAGGTGTAGAGTAATGGAGATACAGAAGCATCTTGTTTCTGTGGTTTAAATAAAGCAGCAGCATGAGATTGTTTTGTGCTTTGTTTATCAGGCCTCTGAAATGTCTAACTTGAATACCAGATACCGCTCCTAGAGGGAGACACAGTGGTGCTGGGTTGCATGAATGCAAAATATTATACACAATGTATATGAATGTGTGTGTGTGTGTGTGTGTGTGTGTGAGTTAGGGCTAAGTGGGGGTCTATTTAGAGTGGATGATAATGGTGCTTTTCAAATGAACCTTTCAAACGCATACATCAATTTATGAGCTTTGTTTCATGGTCCAAAGCAACATTTGGCTTTGTACATTTGAACCCAAACCAAAACAGTGGATCATTGTGATGCATCGTCATTGTGAACACAACATAATGCTGTCCGTCTTCATCGGAGGACGGAAGGTGACTTATTCCCCATGCCAAAAATACTTTCCATTATTGACACATTGGGTCAGAGTGGACGTTAGTTAGCCGATGGCTACAATTTCCACCTCAGTACGGGTCATTTGTATACATTAAGGTTAAGTCCACGCAAGCATTTTCTCCTGCGGTTCAGGATCATTTGCTCTGGTAATGTGTTTGTGCTCTTAGCGAAAACATGAAAAAAATACCAACCCTCTGTTAAAGCTTAATAATGTGCTTTTGTGTGTGTGTGTGTGTGTGTGTGTGTGTTTGCATGTGCGTTTGTGTTTCAACCTTTGTGTGTGTCTGTGTGCACAGCAGACAAACATAGGGAGAGTGGTGGGGGGGGGGGGGGGGGGGCGGGGGCTAGATGGTCACTATAATGGGAGATCATGCATAAAGACGTAATATTGATTTAATTCTTTCTCTCCCCCTCAGCCAGCTATACCGAAACATTACCCACGTACAGCCCTTTGCCTTGTGGTATCAACTTATAATACAACAAAATGGTGTCACTACTTATTATCTGTAGCTTCTGGATTCAATTCTCTACTGCACACAGCAGGCTACTTTGATTTGCACTCATTTTTTTAAGTATTGATTTGGAAAAGAATATTGGATACCTACTGTGACAGTGCCATTTTTTATATTAAGGCTATAAGACTATATCAGTCGTGAACTCTCATGTATGCATGTGGGGCTCCGCTTTTGTAACCATTCCAATGTAAGCGCTGCAAATCCTGGACTGTATGCAGTATGTGTAATCATACGTGTGTCGTTCTGTGCGGTTGTACAGTAGTTGCCCATGTGTAGTCTCAAGAAGTCTGATGGCAGATGAGCTCAAATCTGGGTGAACGGGCCGCTTCCCCTTCTTTCGCTTCTTATTTGTTCGGACCAATCACGCTGCTGTAGCCGGGGATCTGTAAGCGTGCGATTGGTGCATACAAACATGGCCGTGGTAAAAAGTAAAAAAGCGTCTGTAAAGGTTTCAAATCAACACCTTGTAAACGGGCCACTGTAAAAATTGACGTGTTCAAATCCCCTTCTGAAAATCCATCCGCCGTCTGGAACACGTTTTCTTCTGGGAAATATGTCCGTAACCAAACCGTGAACAGAAGCGTAACACCACCCCTTGCGGGTTTTGGTTTCGGCCCCGGCTCTGTGCCGTCGCTCCCGAGGAGTTCACATTATAGGACTGCCGGATCCGAGATTAGGTTCCGTATGACAGTAAAGTGCCAGTGAAGAAGCGGCTTCAGGATGGAGACGGAGGGGGTAAGGATGAGAGGAATGTTTTCCTTGACATTTGGAGAGGTGTAATTGATGATGAAAAGAGTGCTGGCTTTGATGTTTGAGGAGCGCTGTAAACTGCCACAAGACACACTCTTAATATTTCCAGCGCTTGTGTGTCAGTCAAAAGGTGGCTGGATGAGACTTCAAATGTCTTTCAACTGTACGTGCGTGTTAATGCTTTGTGTACACACATTTCCCTTGAGTGTATATTAACTCACACTTGCCTGTGTGTGCGAGTGTGTGATTATGTGTGTGTATGTGTGTGGGGGGAGGGGGGATCAGACTGCAGTGCCTTCTTCCGTTTTAATTGCTTTGCTAATATCCATCTCAGACATGTTTGTGCGTGTGTGTGTTTGTCTGCATCTGTGGAGTCACCTTGGGATTTATCTCAATGTTAGTATTGAAAAATTTGCCCTGACAACACACACACACACACACATTAAACCAATGGGACCAATGCGTATGCTTTCAATCCCTTATTAGAAATGTGATATTATGTTTTGGAAATGTATCACACATTGTGAGCACAAATAGTAAGACTGCAACTGCTTTATTGTGAAGCCTCCCCACATGTAGTATGTCTTATAATGATCCTGCTAAGCTTTGATGAAAAAAACAACGGACAGTATTTTGAAACCCATAAGGTCAACTCCAATGACGTATCTGTCAGTGTTGGTTTTGGTCCTATGACTCTGGTCTTTGTTCAGCAGGTGCAACGGCCAACCCTAGCTTCGTATATTTAAAACAAAGCGGGTGTGTGTTAAAACCGTATGACATACAGCATACAGCCCGTGGAGGGCTGTATGTGTTGCATGGCATTCATTACTGTCAGCTACCCTTAAGTCAGCTTCTGTGATGTTGCCTTTTTCCTATCCCTAGCTCTTCTAAATCATTTCATAATGTATTTGATCACATGTACAGCCCACACAAAAGAAAGCATTAGTATGCAAACCTTTGTTTGCACTAACGCATTCAGTCACAACAGAGACATTATTTGAAGTGATTTATTTTCAATGAGGGGCCACAAACCATTTTCTAAAAGAGCGTGATATTTTGAAAGGACTCAAAATGTATTAACATTTACTCTTGGTACTCGGGGTTGGTCAGAACTTGACCCTGTGTGTGTGTGTGTGTGTGTGTGTGTGTGTGTGTGTGTGTGTGTGTGTGTGTGTGTGTGTGTGTGTGTGTTTTTAAGCATACAGCATGTATTTAGTCTCGTTCAGCCCCTTCTGAGTACATGCAGGATGTTGTCTTTCTTTGGCTGGAAAACTCCAAAAGTATGTGAGTTCATTAAGTGCAAAGTTTGCTGAGAAATAAAATAATATATACAGTACAAGACGGGTGAGGAAACAAATGTACATACATGATAAAGATACTATATTGCAATTTAAATATTGTAGTATGATGTTCGAGGAAAGGGAAGCGAAATCGGAGAGTGTTTTGGGGACAAAATGGCAGTTTGTCTCCGGCGTTTAGGTTTCTGATGTGTCGTTCTCCAGGAGCAAGAGACCAGGGGGTGTTAAGACCATATCTGTTAAGTCACTTGTAATGAGGGACCAAAATGGCGTCCCAGCCTGCTGCTGAAGGACCTAATGCCGCTTGATTGTACCACCCCTAATCTGCTCGACTTCATATTATTTAGATTTTCTAATTGTTCTCCCTGTCTATTGTTCTTTCTTTGTTTCTTTCCCTCATTCTTCCTTCCATTCGTTTTTTCGTCTTTCTTCTTCTTTTCTTCTCTCTGCATGCCCAGTTGCGTTCCTTTACTATAAGGCAGATGGTTCATTCTTTTTTTCTGTCTTCTCTCTCTAAAAACCTCTACCTCTACAACATTATTTCCCCTTAAATAAACGCAGGCTATGTTATGCGTCCTTGTCTTCTTCCACCCTACAATGTCTCTGAGAAAGGACCTAATGGAAGCCAGACTTCAGCATCTAAAGTAAATGTTCCACGCTCCTCTGGGTATCTGCCTGTGAATAACTTCCTAGCGCGACAGCTCACCCATTCCCTTATGTGGGTGGAAATGAGAAGAAAAAAAAGTCAGGCACATGGTTAAGCAAAGCGTTTTAACTGATTAAAAACGACTGGGAAAGGAGGGCTGTCTGAAGGTTGAATTCCCCCCAGAGAAAGGCACGTTTAGCGCGAGGTGTTGGGTAGTTACCCTGTAAAAAAATAATAATAATAAAGTTCAATATGCATTCAGCAAGACCAGGTCTGGACTAAGGGCCGGTGGGCTGACACATACTGACCAGCTCTTCTGTAGTTAACCACCATGGAGCTCCTGGGTGCCCCAAAGGCAAGGTGGGGTGGGGTGGGGTGGGGTGGGGTGGGGTGGGGTGGGGTGGGGTGGGGTGGGGTGGGGAGGGGAGGGAAGGTAGGCTGAGTTATGTGCAACTAGGAGGTGAAATCTACCGAGCGACTCCATCCACTAATTGATCTCAAGGATCTCCGCTCGGGAAGCTGAGGTCGTCGTGAGACGATGGAAGTATCTGTCAGCTATATTACTCAAAACGGTACAAGTGTTACGAGTTCCGTTCTTGTTTTATTTGGATGATATAAATAAAATGCTTTTCAGTAAGAAAACCCTTTTGACCCTTCCTTGAAACTAGGGATGTCCCGATACCGATTTCTCAGACCAAGTACAAGTACTTACATTTGGGTACTCGCCGATACCGAATACCGATATGAGTACTTAATAATACCATTACAGTATAAAAAAAAAACACTAGGAAAGAGGGGGGGCGTGTTATCGCCATGGTTACGGCCCACGGCAACTTTGTGATACTTTTTTAGTACCGCCGTTGTGTATGAGAGTTCTAATAAGCGATGTCTTCAATTAAATGCGCCACACACCGTAGCGATATACTATGTGTGTCCGGGAAGCCCAACCCTGGGACGCGGGTATTAACAAACACACACACACACACACACACACACACACACACACACACACACACACACACACACACACACACGTGTCCGAAAAGCTCAACTTTCTCTCCGACTCCACAGTCAACCGCTGCCCAGACAGAGCTCCACACGTCCACACACACCGCGCCGCCCCCTTTCTTTTCCTCTAACGTGGGGACTTATTTCAGTAACAGTGATACAATGGAATAGATTACTGTGTTGACGATCATACAGGACAAATTACGTTATAAAAAATAAAAACAACGTTTTGGGTTCATCGTTACGTCACGTTGCGTAAAGTGGTATCGGGTGGTTGTATCGCACACGTTTTACGAGGACGAGTACATGAGCACAGTATCAGCCCCGAGTCTGAGTACCGGTATCGGTGCGTCCCTGCTTGAAAACCCTCATCAGAGCAAGTCCCTAGCTTTCTACAACCACTAATGCTGTGAAATAAATGTAATACAGAAGGTACCCCACACAATGTCAAATGCATAGGGAGGAAATGCTGAAAAGCCAGTGCATCCTGGGAATTATATTGACACAACGCTCACCTGTAAATCATCAATCACAGCCCCCTGCGGCTGCAAATCATCAAACCATCAGTAGCGCAACATGCGTGGTGAGTCGTTAGTAAATGACGTGGTCTGCAAATAATCAGTAGAGAGCCGCTGTGGATAAGTCACTCTGTCTCGGAGGCTCCCACATGCATGCCCGTCCTCCCCCTACTTCCTCTCTCACGCTTGCTTACTCACAAGGTTTAAAACCTCACCCTATTGTCTTCTGCTTCTTTGGTTTAATACGCTTGGGAAAGGGAGATTAATAAGGCCAAGAGAAGTAGGAGGAAGTGTGTTTTTCTCCCTTTCGTTTTATAAAAACAAAGCAAAAGAAACGACCAAATTCAAATGAAAAGTGTATGATTTAAAGCATCAACTAAAAGGAACAACGTGAACTACCATTGCCAAAAAATACAGTACAAATAATTCTACTTTAGGGTGATAAAATGGTTTGAAAAAAAGCGGCAGTTATACTGTCACCCAAAACATTGTGTACCTTTCAGACCGACCTCTATGAAACAAAGCAAAGCTAGCCAAGTCATAAACTGGGGCCGTTTGTTTTCAGGAGACCAGTATCAGCCCTACCAACCTTGTTACTGGTATCTCATAATGTCAGAGGACATTGTGAGGGACCTGGGGACCATTTAGTTTGTCTTAACAGGCACAGGCTCTTTGTCACTTTATTCCTCCTTGCAATTGCTTAGTGGACTCTGAAAACAATAGTAATAATCATTGTAATGTGAAATACTATTCTAAAAGACAGACCCCTTCCCCTTCAGTGGCTTTTATTTTTGAGGGTGAAACTATAATACTGAAATAGTTTCTTTAGATTAATTTAACCTTACAAAAAACCGACAATTGTAAGCAGTTAAGTATAACACAATCCCATCTACAACAAATACTACAAACACATAAGGGTATCAGAGGATGAATGGTAAATTATGGCACCATCCGATATCGTTTGGGTAGATTGGGATGAAATCAAACAGCAGTTATACCGGGTAAGATCTGATCTGGTTCATCTACTAGGATTTAGTACAATAAAAGCTACAGCATACAACTGAAGTAAAATGGTAGTAGGCTATATTGTAGTTAGTATATATTATGCTACCATGTTGGCAAGTCAAGCAACCTATGAAATAATGGCAGGAGAATAGAGCGAAATAGCAGGTAGTGGTGAACGCAGAGCTAGAGTTTAAACCATCATTCTGAGTGTAGAAACAGACGACAGACAAGGACATATGCAAAGGGGTTTGCCTAACCCTGTACTGGCCCTGCAGTGGACCAGTGTGCAAGGCTGGCCAATCGCTGACCTGAACAATAGCTGGTGTTTTGGCTGAAGTTCGCCACTTCCTAGTAAGGTTTACTTTACATCCACGTCACTGGTCGTGGGGGTGTAATACACGGCTCTGATTGGTTCAGGTTCAGGGAAGGAAAGGCATTTCAGCCCCCCAAAACTCATAAAAAACATATATTTTTGCTCAATTATTTGATGCATGTTCACCTTCTGTGCTTGTACCTGAACTCTGTACTGATGCATTCAATGATGATCACTATAAAAAGCTGGTCTCGGTACTTCTAATGAACAAAAGTGAGACAACGCTGTGAATGTGTCGTTTCTTTCTATGCACATTGCTCAGCCCATGTCACGGCCTGTCTAGCCGGTAGAGAACAGTGTTAAACTCGAATACTGTCTTCAATAGCTTCAAATTAAAAATTTCGATATGTTTCAACACGTCAATTTCTATATATTGCTGACTTGTGAATGACGTGTTTATTTCCCACAGGATTTGAACCTTTAAATGGCACAATGCAGGAGTGAAAACGTATTTTTAACTAACATTATTATAACCACGTACTCACTAATTCTTAAGGAATTCATCTCAGTGTCAGAAAGGTCTCCAAAGAAGCAGCAGCAAACAATGAAAAGTGCTCAGGCAACAATCAAGGGTGTCAAAGCAGTAGACATTAATTGCTTTCAATTAAAAACGAATGTCTATTATGATCTGTGGTCATATTACCTGAGATACTGCATCGTGTTGCCTTGTGCATGTTAGCCCAACGTCTCAAAAAGTGTGAACAAATGTAACTAACAACAGGGACAAAGTGATGATGGATCATCCAAATGAAGTTTCAAATCCATTGGAGTTTATTTCTTGGCTGTTGCGGTCTCAAGCCACTTCATGCTCCCTAACCTTGCGCCCTCAGACGGGCAAAGATGAACAACTCTGATCTTTGTGTCAGGAACAGAAGAGTATAAGTAATCTCTCAGTGCCTCCTTTAATGCCATCCATTCTATTGTAATTACAAGTTTAAATAACGTGAAAACTAGCAAATAATACTTAAAATAGATGCTTAGGAGGTGGCTCTCTATGAAGTCCAGCTCCTTCATTGTTTTGCTGCTGGTGAACATGAATAAAGTTTCCCAGTCATAAATCATTTTCCCCTTTAAATATGTATAAATGTGATATTAGAATACAATACGGCTATGTATAATATGCTATAAAAACAGTAGTGTTGAAGTGCTGAGCTGGCGGATGCTAATGTTGTGTCAATTTCCAAACTGTTTCATGCATTCAATAATTCCATATTTGATCAAAGAAGTCGTTTAAGCAAATTATACAATTTTTACCCAGTTGTAGGCTATTATTTTTTCTAGTGAGGGACACGAAAACTCTAAAACACAAGATCTTTTGGCCTATAAAGGAGTCAGCTAAAACAGCTGACTATTAAAAACGCTATGCTACATTGCATTACACTCGCTAATCACTGATGTAGTGCAATAGGAATATGGCGGGAGATTGAGACGGACGGACGGACGGACGGACGGGGGGGGGGGGGGTGTAATCCTGTTATAGCCTAGCATTACCGTGGCTAGGACCTTGAAAATCAGGGAGCCCAGGGGGACACATCACATTAACCACGGAGAAACACTTTCAGCCTGGGCTCGGACACTGACCCTGAGGGGGGGGGGGTCCACTACCTACTACTACCCACATCCTCAAGACTCAAGACACCCTCAAGTTTACTGCAGAATATAAATGAGACCGTTTTTTCTTTTGGTGGGAGGAAGGGGGTTTGGTCCGTGTGCTCTTATAGTCTGGAACAAAATAGAACAATTATTTGGCGCATATGGTGGCGCGTGGTTAGAAAGCCCCACAGGAGATGCTGGAGGCACTAATGTTCTACAGCTGTTCTACTGTTGGGGTAAAGTGGTCAACACACGACGAGTGTCCTTGTCACTTTCAGTTGCTCTAGTGTTCACCAGTAGCGGTCTAAGTCGGCTATACGTCCCAAGGACTACAGAATCAAATGAGCTTACTTTTAGTTCATCGCAGCATACACACTCCAGGTGTTAATGTTACTAGACGAGTCTGCTATAAAACTAAATTCACATTTGACTGTGTTATGGGGGGTAACTGTCTACTTCTACAGGCAATAGCGACACTACTATGCAGCCTCATGTGCCTATTCTAGCTGGCAGCAAATCCCAATTTATAAGAAAAGCGAGAGTATCATTTGAACAAATGAGTCTTGAGACTCAGAATTGAATAGCACAAAATTAATAACACACGCAACAGAAAGTCATATTTCATGCATTCAACCCATGGTTTTCCTACCGCACCGTGTTCCCTGGCACATTGTAGCACGTTTTTGTATTTCCGTCTTTTAGCAAGAGTCAAAGTGCCGTGAACATAGTAGGTACAAATCATGGACTTGACAATCGTTTCTCCACACAGAGATGCAATTCATTGGTTGATCTCAGTTAATCATGTGATCCTTCACGGCGCTAGGCAGCTTTTTGTGTACCGTTCCAGCTCATGGCACATTAAAGATATGTATTTACAGTGACTTTTCCTTTAAATCTTCCAATCTTCCCATGCAGTTCCCAGCTCTGCAAGACCTCTTGAATCCCCCCGCTTATACTTTTCTATTTAATATCATCAATGCCATCATGTTCACAAAGGGAAAAAAGTACTTCCCCATTGGATTAGATTGTAAGCTTTACACTGAAGTGCTGTGTGTGTGTGTGTGTGTGTGTGTGTGTGTGTGTGTGTGTGTGTGTGTGTGTGTGTGTGTGTGTGTGTGTGCGTGTGTGCGGGGGGTTGTTAAAAAGTTCATCATATCTGTACGATTTGAGACATACTCCCATGAAGATATTACATATGCATCTGTACTGGAGGGTAACTGTACTGAACACCATGTTCATTTAAAGGTTGCAGATGGAAATCGCCCTCAGCTGCTGGGTGATATATATGCAATGTGAGTAATATCAGGATGCATTCACCACTTAAGTGTTCTCGAACCACTTTAAATTCATCCTCAAGTCCAAATAATTTGACTAACCACATTGACTGTAGCACCTGTATGTGCTTGTTTTCCTGTTAATAATACAACCCCATAATACATGGAAGCTAACACATCAAGCATAGTTTCCTGAAGTCCAACACGGCTGCTTCCCAAACTAAATGTGTAGCCATTTACAATGCAGGATGTGGTCATCTACAGTACCTAGGTTGTAAACAGATAAGAGATCAAAGCCTGCAAGAATGTGCTGTCTTTGATTGCTCTCACATTGGGAGCAGTGACTACACGGACAAGCGTGTCTGTACGAGTAGGGCTTCAAATTGAACCAATGAAATACAAATTGATACATTTTGAGGTGCCGGATGATACCTATTTCCTCGACTGTTTCACTCTATCCTCATTCAACCCCCCCCCCCCCCCCCCCCCCGCCCCCACCACCCCATGCCCGCTTTCAATTGCTCTGGCTTGCTTTCACCTTTCCTGAAATTGAAAGGCTGAAATGAAATGATTTCTTAGCTCTTTGCAACTTTCCATTTGGAACTGAAGCCCTTGCAGTATTATTGGGTGTGTTTGTTTCCATTAGTTCACCTGACAGTGGTGCTAATATATACTGGTCAAAAAAATAAAGGGAACACTTGGAGTTACATTGTGTTGTTTAAGTGTTCCCTTTATTTTTTTGAGCAGTAATATTAATTTTTTCATCCATTTTGACTAGCAACTTTGTGACCATAATTGTGAACTGCTAAGATTTACAACTAAATTACACTAAATTACTTCATCGTCCTGTCTTTTGTTAGAAATAATTCTGCAATGATTACTTCAGGTAGTTCTAAACCTTAATTTGGGTGTATTTTGGGTGAGTTTATCGGTACTGCTGCAATGCTAGTTGAGGCATTTCCAGCCTTAAAATGTAATTTATAAATGCTTATTATGGCAAAGATAGTCCTCATTTTAGATGAGCTCACACAAAAGTCTTAACTAATGCTTTCTTACTACCTGAATCAATCATTCCAGCCTTTAACTGTAACTTATAAATGCTTATGTAAAAGGTAGAAACCTGATTGAGGCCACACCCTCTAATTGGCTCCAGTGACCATGCTTGGGCAATGCAGTTGCCAACTTCTGTTAAATAGATGCAGCTGGGCAAGTTCAGCTAAGTATTTTCCAATCCCTCATTGTTTGTGTAGCCCAAGAGTAGCTTACGTAAAAAAAAAAGTTAAAAAAAAAGTGAGCCGCTGTTTTATTGTTTTGTGAATTATGTCTTTTACTGTTGATGTTAACTTTTGTTTCTTTTATTGTTCCGAGTGGTTTATGTTTCAGGATCCTATTCATGCCAAGGTTCCATCAAGCTGCTTCCTTTATTGAGTTTCTGTTTTGACTGAGTTGCCCTTTTACTTGTTACTAGTCAGCATACTCAGTCTTTGCATTTATGCGTTTAGCTTTTACTGTTCAGGGGTGGGGAAGTGGTGGTTTATATATGATATGAATATATAGTAATATATTACTTTTATGATTTAAGTGTGGCGTCCATATTTGTACCAGGGTCACTCCTTGCACTGCATGTGGTTAATGCCAAGCATTTCTGTACATTAACGCACCTTGAATGGACGAGTGGGTTTCCCCTGCATTGCAGTACGTCCCCTCATCAGTACGTTGGTTTGGTAAATTGTCAAAAGCTGTTCAATGAATAACAGCATTAAATATTTTAATTTTAATTTGTATCACCTTAAATTGAATATGATTATGTAACCTACACCACACCTATTTATTTCCTTGGGCTTTGACCCAAGTTGGCGTTGTCAACATTATATTTATACAATTAAAGTTATGGTGGGCAACTTGGAAAAACCAGCCAGAGTAAGCCAGATTTTGAAAGTATCCAAACATGCCTGGAATTTCGTAATTTTAGACCAATCCATTTCTAAAAGCATTAATGCCTTTTTAATAAACAGTGTAACACACAATTTTTCATCAAAATAATAGTTTGTTTTTCATACTAAGGTTAAGAAAAGGTTGAGTCACATACCATCAGTACAATCATTGAAGCCTCGGGGCACTAAAATGTACAAGTAATTTTGAAAAACATTTTCAATTTGATCAATCAATTCAATTTAATCAGAGTCCTCATCGTTTCATGGGGAACCAGGGTGTTATGGTACGGAACGAGGGACCCAAATGCAAGACACAAGAGACGGAGACGAAGGAAGGTTTGAAGGGATTTCAAACCTTCCTTGCCATTACCTGTTTCAGGCGTAGTAGGGAATAACAGGGGGATCGGTCGGTGGAGTAGGTATTTGGCTGACGCTCGAAGACCAGGGAACATTGTAATAAGAACGAACGGCAGGAACCCAGGTCACCGTTGTAGCACTCTTGGGTCAGAACCGATGGCTCACGAACGAAAGGTAGTGGAGCGGGGGCTGGGGGTTGGAGTTCCGATGTAATGGCGGAAGACGGCGGAGTGCGGAGTTCACGGACAGCTTGGGCAAACTCCCAGATGTTAGAGGCGATCTCCTGAAGGGCCTGATCATGTTGCCCAAGGAGAGCCCCCTGGCGGGAGATTACCTGGCGCAGGGTCTCAGTGTCTGCAGGGTCCATGGTGGCCAGTTCGTACTGTTATGGTATGGAACGAGGGACCCAAATGCAAGACACAAGAGACAGAGACGTAGGAAGGTTCAAAGGGATTTATTCACGGGAAGCAGACAGGGGCAGGGCTAGTCGTGGTCAGGCGGGCAAGAGTTCGGCGGCAGGCGGGCAGTCAGGCAGACAGGGGCTAGATGATAGGCGGGTGGTCGGGCAGGTGTAGTTCAACAACAGGTACAGGAATCCAGAGGGAAGCTGGACACAGGAAGAGGACAAGTTAGGGACAGGCAGGGAGAGAACAACAAGAGTCAGAATTGTGGGAACGAAGATACTACCGGGTGGAAAGTAACAACAAACTGGCGCCGGCTGCTAGGAAATGCGGTGGTGAAATAGGGTGCGTAGATTGATGATTGATGATTGCTGGCAGGTGTGTAAACAGAAGCACGTGGAGAAGTGGCAGCCGGAGCCCGCTAGGTGGTGGCAGTGGGCGGTGTAACACAGGGGGATTCTGGTGCATCTTTGGCCTCCTTTTGGCAACTCCAGCTACCCACCATCTTGCCACAGCACTTGACTGATACTCGGCAGGAGCACAGCCCTGTGACTTGATGACCAAGAGATGTTCTATGGTCCCTGTAGTAAGGCTTAAGCGCCAGTCTCCCTGCATCCGCTTCATTATAGAAAACTGGCACTCTACCCGAGAGGTGGACACAGTATCATTTTTATCAGGTGCAACAGATTTGTGTACTTTTCCACTTTCCAAAGAGGGAGGAAACGTTGGCTGTTGTGGTAACGCAACATTTGTTGCACAATGTGCAAACCACCTTTTTTAGTTTCATGATCATTAGGCTACCTCATTAAAAGGGGTGCGTCTTAACTGGAACTTCTGCAGTGTTTCCAATGAGAGCGCTCACACCGGCGCTACCATGCAGCCGCGATATAAATTCCAGCACTGCTCAAAAACCTTTATCCGGCAACTGCCATTCTGTTAAACTGGAACCATCCGACATTCTCTTTCCTACCACACGACGCACAGCGGCTCGTCTGGTGGGCGACCTGCTTTGGCGCTCTGCCACAACAGAGTCCGACCAAGAGTGTCTCCAAAAGAGACAGAATTACTACACACAGCACTTATGTTTTTTTAAGCATTATTCCAACGTATTCCAATTATAACACGTTTTTTTTTCAACCAATTTGCCCGTTTCAGAAATGAAATGGGGAAAAAACAACAACGTCCATTAAATGACCTCGACCCTATTATGAAATGTAACAAGGTGGCGTTGGAAAGGAGCATGGTGGCACTGCGCCACTTTAGCCTACATTGTTTGGGGAGAACCCTGATGTAGATTTTGCCAGGCTGATCTAGCCTAAATTAATATAAAATATAGTTCCTTCATTTCTCAATTGTGAGAGAAAGCAGAGGGCCCCATTCCCGACTTAAAGGACAGGCTCGGACAGGGAGAGAGTTTTCTCTATTTAATTTTGTTTTAATTTCGGGAGTGACTGGAATAGCGAAAATGTGTCTTATTGCGAGTTATATAACTAATTATAATAAAATATATTTCCTTAATTTCTCAAATACCGATAGCAGCACCTGGGTACGTTTGTAACGTGACCCTCTCCGTTTCTGTCCAATTCCGCCATCTAGTGGCACCCAGCCGCCATTACATCTCGTGCTCCCGTCATCAATTAGCCACCACGTGCATTCCCTCTGTCTACCCACACCGGCAGCTCATCAGCCAATCACCCACCACAGTATTTAAGCACTGGCTCCCCACAGAGCCAGTGCTAGTTCGTAATGTTGTATGACCTCTCATGGTAACTACGTCCCTGCCACTTCTTGTTTCGGGTCCCACTCCCGTTCTTGTTCCCGTTACGGGTTCCGCTCCCGTTCATGTTCCCGCTCTCGTTCCTGTTCCTGTTCTTGTTCCTCGTTCCTGCCTGCCTGCCTTCCTTGTTTCCGGAACCTCGCCTGCCCGACCACCCGCCTGCCTACGTCCTTCTGCCTGCTTGACTCCCCGCCTGCCAACTGCCTACTGGACTACTCGCCTGCCTTGCCCTTGCCTGTACCTTGGACTAAATAAACCCTTTTTGTACCCGCACCCTGTTGGTTTCCTTGTCTTGCGTTTGGGTCCTAGTCTCGTAACCGTAACAGTACGAACTAGCCAAGATGGACCCAGCAGACAGGAGACCATCGACATGGATGCAGGGAATATTGGCTATCCTCGAGGATAATGGGCGCAACCTCCGCTCGTCCTCGGGTTCCCTCTCGGCGCCAGCCCCGGCTGCAACCGCAGCACCATTTACTTCCATTCAAGAGAATGTGAAGTACATTGAGGGGCTTTTGGCGGCTCACATCGAGCGCGACCGCTGCTCGCCTTTGGCTTCCCTCTCTTTATTCCCCGCTTCTCCGTCGCCTTCTTCACCTCAGTCTTTTTTCCTCCCGGCGCCAACCCCCGCTGCAACTGCAGTCTTGTGGCCACCAACACCCGCTGCAGCCGCAGTCTCGTGGCCACCAGCTCCGCTGCAACTGCGGTCACCTGTTCCCAAGCCCCAGCGAACTCCTGGCCGCAAGCGCCGGCTACCGGTTCAGCTGGACTCTCCCGGGAAAAGGCCCAAGCTCCAGCGGCCTCCTGGCCCTGAGCCTCAGCAACAGTTCCCTCCTGGCCCTGAGCTCCAGCGCCGGCAGCAGTTGCCTCCCGAGTTCAAGCCCCAGTTGTCTCCTGGTCCCGAGTCCAAGCCCCAGTTGTCTCGTGGTCCGGAGTCCAAGCCCCAGTTGTCTCCTGGTCCGGAGTCCAAGCCCCAGTTGTCTCCTGGTCCGGAGTCCAAGCCCCAGTTGTCTCCTGGTCCCAAGTCCAAGCCCCAGTTGTCTCCAGGTCCCGAGTTCCAGCCCCAGTGTCCTCCTAAGCCCCAGCAGCAGTTGTCTCCTGGCCCTGAGCCCCAGTGTCCTCCTGAGCCCCAGCAGCTGCCTCCTGGTTCCAAGCCCCAACGGCCTCCTGGTCGCAAGCGCCGGTTACCGGTCCCACAGTTCTCCGCCGGGAAAGACCCCCGGTCCCCTAGTCCGCTGTCTCCCCCTTCCCGGCTCCGCCACTTCCCTGGGTGATTGACAGCATTCCGGCGTACTCAGTCAGACGCCTCCTGGATATGCGTCGTCACGGCCGACGAAACCAGTCTCCGGTAGGCTGGGAGGGCTACGGACCTGGGGAGCGAGCCTGTTTATTTTTGTTGTTTTTTTCGGAGTCGCTCCCTGGACCCCTCCCTAACCCGGGTTTCCCACCGCCAGCACCCTCCCCCGTCGTGCGTACGCCTGGAGGCGTCCGTAGAGGGGGGGGTACTGTAACGTGACCCTCTCCGTTTCTGTCCAATTCCGCCATCTAGTGGCACCCAGCCGCCATTACACCTCGTGCTCCCGTCATCAATTAGCCACCACGTGCATTCCCTCTGTCTACCCACACCGGCAGCTCATCAGCCAATCACCCACCACAGTATTTAAGCACTGGCTCCCCACAGAGCTCGTAATGTTGTGTTACCTCTCATGGTAACTACGTCCCTGCCACTTCTTGTTTCGGGTCCCACTCCCGTTCTTGTTCCCGTTACGGGTTCCGCTCCCGTTCATGTTCCCGCTCTCGTTCCTGTTCCTGTTCCCGTTCCTGTTCCTCGTTCCTGCCTGCCTGCCTTCCTTGTTTCCGGAACCTCGCCTGCCCGACCACCCGCCTGCCTACGTCCTTCTGCCTGCTTGACTCCCCGCCTGCCAACTGCCTACTGGACTACTCGCCTGCCTTGCCCTTGCCTGTACCTTGGACTAAATAAACCCTTTTTGTACCCGTACCCTGTTGGTTTCCTTGTCTTGCGTTTGGGTCCTAGTCTCGTAACCGTAACAACGTTGGAGCTTTTTGATACTACGGTGTGTAATAATTCAGTGCCGGGGCACGTTTAATACCGGGTTTCGGTACCCATCCCTAGCACAGAGGCAGGGCGGGGGAAAGAATGTATAGCCAGAGTGCGGGGCACCAAGGCCAAAGTGGCTGATGGGCATACGATTTTCAGAAGGGCATCAAGGCCAGACAGAGGGGCAACGACGGCCATGGCCGACGGTGAAATTCCTGCCCTGTATCCAACTGAAGAAATCCCATCCCTCCCTTATGACCTCCCTCCAAAGCCACACCCCCAAAACACTTGACTGGGTTGTACGATTTAGCATTTGGTCTGCTTGGCTTTGTGGAAGACAGGCACGCAGGTAGGCAGACACAGGTAAGCAATCCAATAAACACCTTCGGGTCGAGTGCAATGGTTTGACTGGCTCATTACAGGCTGGCGGCAGCCACAAATACGTGATTTGTTAAATTTTCTGTCGGAGCAGTTGATCTATTGATTTCTGTCTGATTTCTGTTTACTGTGTCGATCTATGGGAAGACTGAGTAGTCTTGTACTATCTCCAGATCCAACTGACTTCCAACCGGTGACGTTGATGAGGGAACCCTCAATGTCTGATGTAGTGGCCGTATAGCCAGCAAACATCCAGTCATATCGCAAACTGTATACAAGATCATGGACTCACTATACAGCCGCAGCATTTCTTCTCATCTGGGAGTTAGCCACTAAAAACTATTAGGTTTTATCCTGGAGACTCAGGAGCAGGCTCGTTCTGCCACTGGTACCGAGGCCCATACAATGTCACAAAAAGGGCTCCAGCTAAAAGATGCGGTCGGCCTGCCTCCTCCACTGCTCCTAAAAAAGCCAAGTTGCAGCGAATCCAGGCATCTGATCCTGACCTGGGTCCAGCAAGGGCGGCTCAACAAGATCTTGTGCTCAAGGCTCTCCAAAACATCCAGTTAGCCATCGGAGCAATCCACTCTCGAAATGAGACTCAGGAGAAAAACAAATGCAGGGCCCGCATCACATCCAACCCTAAGTCCGCCCCCAGGCTATGTAGCTGATGTGACATGGTGCTAAGCATATTTCTGGCAACTGATGTCCTGCTGGCCCATTGGTGTTCAATTATTCCCCCCTGCTGCTGTTATCCCCCCTAATTTGAGGAATCAAATAATGGCAGGTAACGACATCAACCTGATTAAGATATAACTGTGCTCTTCAGAGACTGGGTATAGAAGGATGGTGGAATGTGTGGTTCACTGTAGCATTCGGGGTGCTGAGGGATACAGTATGCGAAAGAGTATCCCGAGAGGAGAAATGAGCTGGACACATTTTAAGCGATTATTGCTGATATAGCAATGTCCTATGGGGGTACATTGTTTTAAGACTATCACAAATCCTTCTCAGCAAAAGCAGCTACGTACTTACAGCGGTTCAACATCAGGCAAGACTGGTCTGCGGTGGACCAGGGGCTTAACATTCTGCATTTCACAGGCCATCATACAGTGTCATGCAACGTGTGTGGCTCCTTCTCACACACAAGTTCAACTGAGTCCGAAGACCGAATCGACAGAATTCTCGCTCCTAGAGCTACAATGCCAATGGCAAAACAAACCTTCTATGGCGATGGTCACCCAAAATGTGTGTGACCACGCAGGAATCGCCTGTTGCAGGCAAAGGTGAAGAAATTAATACGTTTCTATCTTAACGTTCCTGAATGTCACACTCCCTCCTGTTTCCGTCTAATTCCGCCATCTAGTGGCACAAAGCATCCATTACACCTCGTGCTCCCTCTGTTTATCCACACCTGCAGCCCATAATCAATCACCCCACCACAGTATTTAAGCACTGGCTTTTCACACAGCCAGTGCTAGTTCGTTAGTTTACCTCACCCTCGTAGGTATCCTCGTTCCCGCCTTTTGGATTCTGTTTTCTCCCCGGTTCCGCTCCCGGTCCTGTTCCCGTTATGGGTTCCGCTCCCGTTCCTGTTCCTGCTCCCGTTCCCGTTCCTGTTCCTAGTCCCTGCCTGCCTGCCTACCGTTGCCGAACCTCGCCTGCCTGACCGCCCGTCTGCCTACGTCCCTCTGCCTGCTTGCCATCCGCCTGCCACCGAACCTCTGCCCGCTCGACTACCCGCCTGCCTTGCCCTTGCCTGTACCCGTGACTAAAATTAATCCCTTTTGAACCCGTTCCCTTCCTCGTCTTGGTGTCTTGCATTTGGGTCCTAGTCCGTAACCTTAACAGAACGAACTAATGGACCCAGCAGACACGGATTCCTTACGTCAGGCTTACTCCTACTAGGGAATTCCTTTTGTTTCTTTTGAACCAACTGTCAGCAATCGCTTCCATCATTCGAGAGCTTACGTCAGCTTGCCGTGGAAACCGCATTCCTGTACCAGCCCCCGCAGCAGCAGAAGCCCCATGGCCACCAGCCCCCGCAGCAGCGGCAGCCTCGTGGCCACCAGCCCCCGCTGCAGCAGCAGCCTCGTGGCCACCAGCCCCCGCTGCAACCGTGGTCTCCGGGCCCCAAGTCCATGCAGCCTTGGCCTCCTGGTTCCAAGCCCCAGCAGGAGTGGCCTCCTGGTTCCAAGCCCCAGCAGCTGTGGCCTCTTGGCTCCAAGCCCCAGCCCCAGCAGCTGTGGTCTCCGGGTTCCAAGCCTCAGCAGCTGTGGTCTCCGGGTCCCAAGCCCCAGCGGCCTCCTGGCCCCAAGCCCCAGTCCCAGCAGCAGTTGCCTCCTGGTCCCAAGCCCCAGCGGCCTCCTGGCCCTGAGCCCCAGCAGCAGTTGTCTCCTGGTCCCAAGCCCCAGCGGCCTCCTGGCCCTGAGCCCCAGCAGCAGTTGTCTCCTGGTCCCAAGCCCCAGCGGCCTCCTGGTCGCAAGCGCCGGCTACTGGCCCCGCAGTTCTCCGCCGGGAAAAGGCCCCGGTCCTCCAGTCCGCTGTCTCCTCCGTCCCCGGCGCCGCCTCCTCCCCGGGTGATTGACAGCATCCCGGCGTACCCTGGTAGACGCCCCCTTTAAGTGCGTCGTCGCAGTCGACGACGTGCGTCCGCCTGCTCCCAATACCAGGCATACAAGCGCCAACAATCGGTCCCGCAGCACTCTGCCGGGAGAAAGCCCCGGTCCTCTAGTCCGCTGTCTCCTCGGTCCCCGGTGCACCCTCCTCCCCGGTTGGTTGACAGCATTCCGGCGTATACTGTCAAACGCCTTCTTGATGTGCGTCATCGCGGCCGATTTTTAGTGGACTGGGAGGGCTACGGACCTGAGGAGCGGTCCTGGGTGCCCCGAGGCCGCATCCTGGATGCCTCCCTAATTCTAGTTTCCCTTGTCGTGCGTCCGCCTGGAGGCGTCCGTTGAGGGGGGGGGTACTGTCACACCCTCTCCTGTTTCCGTCCAATTCCGCCATCTAGTGGCACAAAGCCTCCATTACACCTCGTGCTCCCTCTGTTTACCCACACCTGCAGCCCGTAATCAATCACCCCACCACAGTATTTAAGCACTGGGTTTTCACACAGCCAGTGCTAGTTCGTTAGTTTACCTCATCCTCGTAGGTATCCTCGTTCCCGCCTTTTGGATTCTGTTTTCTCCCCGGTTCCTGCTCCCGTTCCTGTTCCTATTCCCATTACGGGTTCTGCTCCCGTTCCTGTTCCTATTCCCATTACGGGTTCCGCTCCCGTTCCTGTTCCCATTATGGGTTCCGCTCCCGTTCCTGTTCCTGCTCCCGTTCCTGTTCCTAGTCCCTGCCTGCCTGCCTACCATTGCCGAACCTCGCCTGCCTGACCGCCCGCCTGCCTACGTCCCTCTGCCTGCTTGCCATCCGCCTGCCACCGAACCACTGTCCGCTCGATCACCCGCCTGCCACCGAACCACTGCCCGCTCGACCACCCGCCTGCCACCGAACCACTGCCCGCTCGACCACCCGCCTGCCACGGAACCACTGCCCGCTCGACCACCCGCCTGCCACCGAACCACTGCCCGCTCGACTACCCGCCTGCCTTGCCCTTGCCCTTGCCCGTACCCGTGACTAAAATAAATCCCTTTTGAACCCGTTCCCTTCCTCGTCTTGGTGTCTTGCATTTGGGTCCTAGTCCGTAACCTTAACACTGAACTGTCCAGAGCACTTTAGAAACATCCAAATTGTTGCTTCGTCAATTACCTTATTACCAGGCTGATACAAGGATTTTTCGCTGGTTTAGCTTTCTTACCAAACGTTTCTCACACGTGCAATGACTTGAATCCGTGCTGACAGAACCAGCTGTAGTGGATCTACTTATAGCCACATAAATCAGTAAAGGGTACATGATTAGCCCATATGACAGTCCGTGCTTCTCAATGTTTCGCATAAGTCCTCGCATCTTCTAAACATTATCAGAGGCGCTTTGTTGGATTTTTCGAACTCCTGTTTGTGCTGCATCTTCTGGATGATTTTCCTGTAGATTACTTTCCTTACTCCAAGCCTGACCGCTGCATCAAGGCACTTAAAGATACATTCAACAATCTCGGTTGATGTCGCACACCCATGGGGTATTTTTTAGTGCCGCCTGTCAAATGTTGGTATGCTGTGGTATTCTGTATCTGACATCTGCATCTCATGCTTTAAATCTTACAGCAGGAAGCACCCTAAAAGAGTGGAACCATACGGCCAAACTAAAGTGTATTACCATTTCATGCAATAAATGGTTTGTCTATGAAATGAAAATAGCCTTGCCTACCCTAGCTTAGCATAGTGTTGACAGAAAGAGCCCTGATCCCAGCGCTAAATATCCTGTTCCTCTCCATTATCCAAGCAACGTCCAATTGTAGTAATGTAGTCCAATTATTGGTATTGGTTTAGCATTTTGCTATCTCAAGGAACTTTACCAAGGTTAGTCTGATGGCTATTGACAGATGGATCGTCGCCTTACACCTTCCACAAAACACTCCATTTCTCATGGGGTATTTCGCTGTTCTCTTACTAAGGAATGAATGTTCGCTGAATGGCACTGATTCTGCAAGGGCTCCATAAGCAGAACGGAGACAGCAAAAAGAGGGGGCCCCCAACTTCCAATGGACTTACAAATGATCTGACAAACAACAACACAAAAGGGAAAAGGAGGAGTTCCAAAATGGCAAAGGGGAGATTTCTCCTGAAACGTCCATGCTGGGTGGCTCTTTTAGAAAATTGCAATGGGGACGGATGGGGGCGGCAAGGCGGAAGGGGTCTTGAGATAAACAAATGGTATTTCCTCTCATGTTTTAAGCAAAGTGCCTCCCCTGGCTCCACCTCTGGGTATTGAGATTGATTCGTTATCTTGGTAGCGCCATAGCTATGCACTAGGTAGACTGTGGCTGATGCATTACAACCTGTGAAAACAGACTGTGAACGTATTTCACCTTTTAAACATATGGCAAATATTTCTCAAATAATAGACTGCAACTTTTTTGCACATAACCCTATTGTGTGAATTGCGTACATCGTGTACATTACATGAGCAAAATGCACACTTTGTGTTCCTGTCAGAATGTGCCCACAAGTCGTGCATACGTATCCATGTGAAAAACATATGTCGTTTTCGGTTCATGTAGGTGTGTTGAGCAGACATACACCACATTTGCCAGTTGGCTTTAACGCTGAAGTGATGTAAGAGTCATAATCATTGTAACACCTTCTTGCTTTATCATCTCAGAGAGGAAAGCCTTTCTAAAACTGATTGCAGTCTTACTTTTAACTTGAATACAGTGTGCAACATGTGTAGCAAACTGATTTAAACGAGATACTGACACACAAAGTAAGCTTTGTATGATTATGATTTTGTGTGTGTGTGTGTGGACATTTATATGTTTTAACACCTTTAGATAAAGCCTGAGATCAGTGTGTATGTTTAAACTAGCATAACTGGATATTATAAAGTGACACAAGTTACAATAAATGGCAATACGGTTCAAAAATATATTTATCTTGTTTTGTGAATTTTTTTAAATGGTGCAATACAAATTCAATGATTCAACCAACACAAAAAATGCAATAACACAGATAGAAAGACGTAAACTAATAGACAATAACATTTTGCTTATACTCAGGACAATAGGATAATCACCATAAACAAACGCTTTTATTATGCAACATGAGTTGACTTTGGTGGAAGTGAAGTCTGCTTAATGCAGGGATAGGGAACCTTTTCAGTTGGTAGGGCAATACAAAATGTAATTACTTGAAATTGTTCTTAGAGGAGCTAAATAATAGTTTCCATAATTATCATTCAACCTGTTTAGGGAAGATATTCATTAATTGTCAATTAGACATGACCAGTAGGCTGGAAAGAATTATACATTGTCCTATTGAATTCTCTGCCATTTCATGATCTACTTTGATTGTTGGTTTCGTTGCTATGGTTATACAATAATTTGTGTAAAATTACATTTTGGTAATACAATGTATTTTCAGCATTGTTGAGAAGCCATATGCAATCTCTGAAAGAGCCAAACATGGCTCTAGAGACATAGGTTCCTGACCCTGACCTAATGCAACAGAATTGAACCTAATCTGTCCACATATTGGCATACATCACAGTAGAAGCAGACAGATGGTGCCCGAGTGGTAGGCATGTACACAGTTTGCTGCTATATTAAACATACACAACGCCTAGTCGGCAGTGAGCCGAGAAACTACCCGCTAACCAGATAGGCTACAGTCAGGAAGACAAATGGACTCATGATTTCAGCATTACCCCGCTTCTGCTTGCATTTAGTCTCTAAGAACAAACGGAACACAAAAAAGGCTCAATAATATGAGTCAGGGTCAGTTGTGTTTTTACACACTTTGACCATGCTTGACTCTTTTCTAATGAAAGTCTTTTCCCCCTTAATTCTCTAAGTCAACATTTGTGAATTCATGAATCTAAATATGTCTCCACTGCATGCTACCTTCTGCTTTTTAGACTGCAGGGTAATAAACGCTAAATAACATGGCAATTAGGACAGTTCCATCCCTTCTTTCTGAAGCATCTTTTGAAAGGATTGTAGATGACCACATTTTCATAATTGAACTAGGCTAATATTGTCTTGAAATCGTGTCATCATGCTTCAGGACATTTAACGCTAAAAACGGCTTGGTCGACAATGTTATATTTCATTTATTTAAATTTGCGTGCAAATGATTTAAACATGGTGTAACTCTTGTTTAAAATATACCTATGGATATCATATCGATGAAGTCTATGAAACATGACATTCTGCAAGGGGTCAGTCAATGGCACTTTGTAATCTATATTCATACAATCATAAAGTCAAACAATTAAGCATTCATTCCCAATATCATTATGTATTTGTTGATTAAGTCCCTAAATAACCTACAGCTTATATACGTATACATATATATACACACATATATATGTATATATATATACATATATATATGTATATATATATACATATGTATATATATATATATATACATATATATATATATATATATATACATATGTGTATATATATATATATATATATATATATATATATATATACATACATATGTATATATATATATATATATATACATATGTGTATATATATATATATATATACATACATATATATATACATATATATATACATATATATATATATACATATACATATATATATATATATATATATATATATAATAACACTGATTCTGATATAGAATACGATTACGCATAATTGTCGCCAACCTTGTCTCTCTCTATATAGAGTTACGGGGAGTCTCCGAGTCCATAGATAGCCATACCATCCCTTCTTCCCGGAGCGAAGTGTTAGGTAGGTCATCTCAAGCACACAAAGTCCACTTTGCTCCATCTCATCTCTCCCTCTCTCTGTGTTTAAATCACCCCTGGTTGTGACATCATCACTGCATGCTGGCTGCACTGCCAAGGCCAACTGGCTGTCCAGGTCGTCTCTCGCACGTTTGATTGGAAGTGAATCTGAACCATGACCACCCATCAGAGTCCACTGCTTCCATCACGGTCACTGCTGGCACATATAAGGCGCATCCATGCCCAACCCTGGCCATTACTCTTGTTCATATTTGCCTCTAATGTATAACAACTACTATGACGGACACTGTGGTGATCTATCTGAACCTGCACTGACCTATTAGGACCTACCTCTGCTGATCTGCTGATTCCTAGCTCAGTCCATCATTACAGCTGTGTTTATGTTAGCACTCGTGACTCTCAGCACCTTGCCCCATTGCCTTATGTCTTTCTATTGGCCTGCATGTTTTAATACTCACTACAGTTAGACCTGTATATTTAGTTTTCTCTTCATTATTTTTCTTTTTGGGTTGAATTTACTTAAATTCATTGTTCATTTGCTACTAACTGTGCCCTCAGCATATCATGGGTGGATGTACATGATAACTAATGAACTGATACGTAAGGATGATCCTTAAATTGTGATTCTCTCCATATAAAAAAAATAATAATAAATATATATATATATATATATATATATATATATATATATATATATATATATATATATATATATATATATGGGCTGTGTGTTCTTGATCTCCCTGTGGGTGTCTCTAGCTTTAGGGGGAGTCTGCACCCGCCCTGCTGGGTTTGTCTGTTTTCATTGAACGAAACAAGACTGCGCAACGCTGACCAATATTTACGGCCCCCTCCATCTAATAGTGCCATACTGCCATCTATTGGTCACCCCCAGAATGCCAGCAGTCTCAGAACACTACGGCGTGCTTACATAAGTGATCTATAAACCAACAGTGTGCAGCGGATGCCTTAGAATAAGCCCTCTGAGATGATGCATGGTGTTGCAGCTAGCGTACCCCACAAGGGGGGGGGGGGGGGGGGGGGGGGGAGAAAGATTACACCTGCACGGGCCCCAGTTTGCTGATTTACATGTGACCCACATCGATGCACCACTTCTCTACCTCCAGGAGATACAGAGAGAGGGAGGGAGGACAAGGAAGCCTCCATTTTAGGCGGATCTCCAAATCCCCACAAAAACACACACAAACGCAAACACTGCCGAACAGAAAGCGCCATACACACACTGGGCTCATCCCGGTCTATTAAAGGTGGATCCATTCACGGCAGCTGTGAAAGGAAGGATTCATCAGAAACTAAGCTAAGCTAGCTTCTGATGAAGCTAGAAGCTAAGAAGTATGCACGTGCAACCATTTTGGGGGCTTTTCTTTAGTGCAATGTAGCAGTCCTCCTTTGGTTTCTCTCTCCCTCTCTCTCTGTACGCCTACCTGCCCGCTGTGTGTCGTCTAGCCTGTTCTGGGTGGTTGGGAGTGGGGCGGTCGATACACACTAATGAAAGCTGCCTTTATGAAGGTGTCCACCGCTTTCCCCTCAAAGGAGGGCCTTTAATTTGGAGTAATGGTTATTGGTCTGGCCATTGATTTGTTATGTTACTGATTGGTGCATTGTATCAGCACTTTTTGCTGGAAGGAAGGAAAGGAGGTAGGAGGGAAGGAGAGGAGGGAGATAGGGAGTAAAGGAATCATTTTTCAGTGTCATGAAAAGTCATGAAACGGTTAATGGCCGAAACAAACATGGCTGAAAGAGAAGTATTAACTTAAATGCAGCCTAATAACATAAACTATAATGTGCAGTTTTGTAGAATAGTGTCTGCCTTTTGGCATTTTGGAATGACTTAGTGGATTTCTCGGCGTATATTCATGTGTGCATGCTATATAGAACGATAGAGGGAAAGTAGGCTAAGGACATGCCATGTAAGTGTCGAGTAAGATAATGGTCCACTTAATGCAAATTATTTTGAATTGGGTGTTTGCTTTAGAAAAACTATAATCTGACAAGAGGGTTTTGAGCAGCCTGTGAAGCCTCCAGCAGTCATTAAGTTAACATTTCACTAATATAAATCGAGTCCAGGGCCAGCCGTCCTGTAACAGTGGACATTGCTTTGAGTTATACATTATATCACAGCGCGTGCTACCCTGCAATATTCCAATCAACACAGGAATGACTTCAAAGTCACCGAAATCATTCACTAACTTTATTTTTGTTCCACGCGTGTTGTTTAAGCTGAAAATGTAAAAAGTGTCCACCACAACGTAAAAACCTTGGCAAGAGGCACAATGTTCGGCATAGTAGACATGATCCGGCTAAATCGCCACACGTTTTCCTTGCTCTCCACATACCCGCTGTACAAATTGCTGTACGCTCGACAAGAAGCTCAATCGGCCACCGAATGGGCTTGGGGACCGAGGATACATCAGTGTGGAAGTGCTCAGATATTCTTAGACTACATCACCAGACATTTACATATCAGGCCACCGCAAGTATAAAAAAAAAAAAATTACGTGATAGGCTATGAAGTCAGACGTCTGTTATTGGCCAGATATTCAAAAGTTGATGTCGCCTTTAATGACGCTGCTGTTAAAATCCCTAGTCCTGTCATGCTTTCTGTTTCTGAGTTTGGAAGCACATTCGCACAATAAGCAGCCCACTGTGTTTGGAGTCTGCAAAATAGCCATGTGTGTGTGGGTTGGCAGAAAAAAAGCTTGTAACCACGGTGCAATTGAGCTTCGATCTGCCACAAATTAAGTGGTCCGGTTGAGTTTGTAATACCTGACCATTTAAAATATGTTTTCACAACTAAGGCCCCTGCATATAAGGGAACAAAACATTTAAGCATTCAGCCTTCATTTCCGGGCATTAACTACGATAGTAGATAAAAGACAAAACCCAAGATAAAACCCAAGATAAAACCGAAAAACAAAGGCGACAAGTGACATTTTCCATCACCTCAGTGTTGCGAGATGTGTCAATCTTTTTCCCCTTCCCACACAAGCGATGGGGAGGGGGGGGGGGGGTCATACATTCATTAAGGGGGATAATGGCATTCACTCGCCTCAGGGAAATCTTGACAGGGCTGGAGAAAGAGAGACGAGACACGGAGCTTGATTATAAAAGCCAGTGAAAGGAAAACGAATCTGATGAGAAGCTGGAAGCAGACTACAGGAATGTGTCCTGCATCTCGCTCGGCCTGTTTGAAGTCCATAACCGCGTAAGGCCCTGTGTCTGTCCACCTGTCTGTCAGATGGTGAAG
The DNA here is from genome assembly GCA_026745465.1 of Lota lota. Lineage (NCBI taxonomy): Eukaryota > Metazoa > Chordata > Actinopteri > Gadiformes > Lotidae > Lota > Lota lota. The sequence goes on along the minus strand of JACYXH010000256.1, from coordinate 878,775 downwards.
AGGTACAGCCACACGTCCTTAAGGTTCTACTATATCCAAGCCAAAGTGTTCCTCCTCTCAGAGTGCCTCTCTGTTCTTATACCCCACTCGACTTCAGAGGGGGTGATGGAGGGGGCCAAAAAAAAGCAAGCTTTTTGGAACAGTGTTCCATAAAAAATATGTTAATGTCAATAAACATTTTGACAGAAGAAAGGGCACCAGGGAAAGTATTATTTTACAGTTATTGACACAGCAACGCTATTTAATTTAAGTCTAAGCAACTCACGTAATGCATGGTTGGTTTATATACTGAGTTGACAGTTCATTAAGTAGGCTTTAGCTAGCAAATGGACCGGTAAAGTACGACGATATGGTACTTCTCTAGTTTACCAAACTGCCTGTTGACAGTGTAAACACACACACACACGGCGGTGTGTGAAATAGAACAGATTTCTGCTAAATAACATTGCATGTTTGGATGACAGAGGCATCCTATGGAGTATGTTTAAGTGATAACATGCTAAATAGTGGCCCTAACATCGTTCCCAGGCATTCCCATCTCATGAAGGAGAACCGAGAACGCCTGGAGGCAGATGCTTCAAAAAGGTGTGGTTAGTGACAAAAGAGGGCTTGTCTACACTTGAACAGTGTCATCCTTCATGGCATTTATACTTGTTCACTGTATTGACACATTACAACTGTACAAATAGTATTTAGACCGTTATGTTCACCTAAACAACCGTTATGTTTACTTCCATACTTACCTGTTGGTTATGGCAACAATGAAAGTGCTGAACTGCTTTTAACTATAGTACTTGAGTGTTATAGTTTCATGTATTTTTATGGAAGTGTTTGCTTTGATACTTACTTTTTTTTCTTGCTTTGTACAGTTGTAAAATTTCCCCGCGATTAAACCTGACAAGCACGACATTGTTTTTTCCTTGGCGGTTGGTCAAATAAATGTGTTTACGCTGGCTGTATAGCTGAAGATATGTTTTGCTAGGACAGCACAAATAATATTTATTAAATGAATTTGCTTCTTGCGTTACCAATAAGATGCTGGTAATGTAACAGCCATTTTTTCAGTATAAACATAATGATAACCTGTAGCCCCGTTATATTTTCTCACTATAATTAAGTTATGAATAATCAACACATTCTCCTCTGTCACAATTTTATTTATTTATTATGATAAAACCCTAATTGGGTTAATGGGTTACTTCCCCTCTTTGGGAGTATCAAGTTAATTGTTTTGTCCCTTTTGAATACACACATGGGTGTGGCTCAGTAAATACAAATGTGGAACAGAGCAACACTTTCTTTACCAGAAAATAATAAATACAATTCTTATAACTCATCACACTCACTAGAGACAAGAACATTAAACACTATTGTAGCAAAGCCACACTCCACCTAGGTGACTTCTATAGGGCTCCTCCAGACAAAGGACGCAGGGTGGCGATGTTTAACCCAGTTTATTGTAAAGTTTGTAGATAATGATACATGGCCTGGCGCTCCATGTTGCCATGCAGGAGATCTCTCCCTGAGTGTGTGTGGTGGTGGCTGGTTTAACCTGTGCACACTGATTACTCAATGTACAACAGGTGTGCAGCCTCACCCAGCCCCAGAGTCCAATCAGACTCGGCCAGGTGAGGCTGCTTAAACCAGCCATCATCCACACACACTCCCACAACAATTTATTCTAAATCTTACCCAAACTTTATTTTTTACTATAATCCATCTACACCTCCACCACATACAGCATGAAGCTGTGGTGTAACAAAAATAAAATGGTGTACTTAAAAGGTAGGAATATCTCATTATTATCCTAATAAAAAGATAATCTCTCTTTGCGCTTCTAAAGTTTGCAGGGTGACCGACTAGAGCCAAGATTATCATTGAGACACAGCAATGGAAGACAAGTACATCCTATGGTCAGTGTAGTAAAGCGATTTCTATATTTTCTGTTGTCAAGGTTTCATTGAATAACTTCTAAGGCAATGAAATGCCTTTCATATAAGTGAAGAGTTGTACCGGAATGCTGCTGCCATCACTCCGGCTATTTGGATTTGAACAGCAGGTATCAAACTGTTTTCCTTGAGTGTGGTGGGTCGGGACCGGCCCAAGCAGTCAGTTCCCAGCTAGGGAAATATGTGTCAAAGATGTAATTATTTGGATAGCATATTATTATATTATACTGTTAGGACGTATGTAGTAACAAAGGAATTAACGTATTTTCTTCAGCAAGGTTTGATTTGATTGACTGAATTTTGTTGACAGCAAGAGACTTCAAGAGCAGATGGGTGAGCATTTCTGTAGCATATTATGCACGATTTTAAGAAACTAAATCGAAACCACTATTTAAATTTTGGCAGTGCATTCAACACCAAATTTGTGTGTTTCACAGCCCATAATTCAAAAGGATGTTTATATTGTGGTATAAAAATTTAAAAGGTTCCTTTGCTGTGTAAAATATATGCAGTAATTGCTTACTGGGTTAATTATTTGCATTACGTGCATTCTCTTGGGATCCAATTAGGATCAAACTAAGGCTCAAAACACCATTGAATATAAGCTGTAGACGTCATGGGTCTACATACCCGACACAAGCTACTTTGAAACAAAAAAGGGAATTGTATAATGATCATTAAGTCTCCAGACTAATTAACACTCCTTTCATTTGTCTGTCATTGACAATTGCACATTAACATTACACCCATGAGTCAAGTGAATTGTTTGTTCAATCAATGCAATCTCAACAACTACTAAGTGGTCGGCACGCACGCACGTGCACAAATCAATTTAAGCAGTTGACTGAGAACAAATGTTTCTAATGACGCAGATTCTAAATAAATGCCTTTTCACTTAAATTTGATGCTGCTATTTCATTAGCATATATTTAACCTTTACATTAATATACCTTTTACCTCAGCATTGATACATATCCGAAGTGAGTGAGTGTGTGTGTGCGCCCCTGCACCGGTTGGCATTTGCAGAATAGATAGAATTGAATGCCACTATGTGAGTATGTATTTATCAGGTTGTTTTTGCACCACACAGTTGCACTTATTTTCATACAGATTCCCCCATGCTGAGCTTGATATCTTAGCAGTGCATAAACAGCTCACAGTGCATACCACACAACCCTGTGAGCACCTGGCACAGCCTTACAACAACCCTCTCCTCAACAGGGGCCCGGGGCCCCATCGGGGGGGCCGTAACAGCTTGGATGGTGAATTATTTCATAAAGCATCCAAAAAATTTACGTCTGTTTAATCTATTGAAATGATGCCATGTTACTAGTACTACAACCGAAGACATGTTTACATGAACAATTCCCTTTGGGCTAATTGTGTGTCAGGCCTAAAGCACACGGCCTTGTCCGATTATGGTTATGTATGTTTTATGTCCAAAAATAGACTACAGATTTGTGCAAGTGAAAAGGGTGTGCTTTGCTCTGTTCAAAAATGTATAAGGAGCACTTAAGAATAACTGCGACATTCAATCAATAAAGCAGAAGTTGATAGTGAATTCCTAATTTATAAAGAAATGTTCATAAATGAATGCTCTATATTAAGCTATTTATAATAACCATACTAATCATTGTAAATGATTAGTAAGATAATTAAATAATGGTTCATAAGAATTTACCAAGCATAAGTGAATAATTTACTAACTATTTATAATGTGTTTATAATCACACAAATAATGCTGCAAATCATGATTAGGTCATAGAAAAGCTAAGTCTTTTGTGTGCATTTATTTTAAGTGAGGAATAGCTATGCCTTACGAAGGATTTATAAAGGACATGTAAAGAGTAGATTGATCAATGCAGCTGGATAGAAAGCATTAGTTAAGCATTTTTGTATGAGCTCATCTTAAGTGATGACTATCTGTGCCTTACTATGCATTTATAAATCACGGCTAAAGGCTAGAAGTACCATTGCAGCAGTACCAAGTAATGTAGTTATAAGTAGTATGGCATATTTAGTCCTCACTTAGTTGAGCTCACTAGGTAATTAGTGACTGTAATGAATTTCTACATATAATGTCCATGGCATGAATAAATGCCATGCAAGTTAAATGTTGTTGGAACAAATTCCATGAGTTTAATAAATACATGAGTAAAATATAACTTCTTGCCAGTTTACAATGGCTTAAAGTTTACTTTAAAAGAAATACAATTTATACAATCAAATTACCTTAAAAGTATAATGTCAGAGGCTAATCATGTATAAAAATGATCGTAAATGATGATATGATGCGGTACAGCATGGGAGATTATTTTGAACACCTTGGGCCTCCTGATAACTCTTTCCACATGTATGCGCACATTTGCAGAGGTAATAACTTAAGTTAGCAGCTATCGCAGCTAGCACCGACCCAGAACGTCTCGTAATACCACTTTGTACATCAAGAGGTCACTGCAGCGTCCCGTTTGCCCTCAGTCCAACATGAGAGGATGAAGTAGAGCTGCCCCGAGGGCGTAGTCTAAACTCTTGTCGATCACGGCAAAGGAGATCAATTATAAAAATAGAAGCAAACCAAGAGTTAACTGTGGTGTTGCTTTTGACCAATGGATACAGCTCTTGGCTAGCAACTATATTAAGTTTGATGCTGAACTCGCAACTTTTCTTCTAGACTGGTAAGTAAACAGCTGTTAATGCTCACATTGGCTATGTAGTGATAGCTTATAAAGATAGCAATTAGTATAACGTTGCTGACAGTATTAATATGTTTGCTTAGTTAGCTGTTTGTTGATACGTGGTTCAGACTGGTTAGAATGCAATAGGGCTTTTATCAGAATGCATCATGGGATTTTTTGTTGGCGAAACTCCGCCATTTTGTGACGACTCGAAAGAGTTAAAAATTCTAAATAAGCGTAATTATATTGTTACCTAGGTTAATCAAAACTTTGTTTTGCCACATCTCAAACGCTGTGGCAGTTCCAAACACAGCAATGTCAACCCAAAATGATAGGTAATTTCATTATTAAATACTAAACAATGACCGAAACACCATTACTATCAATAACATTCCTATGCTCCTATGCTTGGGAAATGGAGGTGGTCATTGTGACATGACGTCACAAAGTACAAGCCCTATAAAGGTGGACACCAGAACCTTCTGGTAATAAGCTGCCCCCTATTTGTTTGGAGCGTGGAGGACTAATGTTGCACCTTTAAGGAATTGGAACAAAAGAATAGAAAAATTTTGTTTATAAATTACTACCCCTGTTTGTTACTATAAATATAATTAGCAACCGGGCAATAAGTAGTAGTAGTGCTAGTCTCACAGAACCTCTGTGACACACAGAGGTTCCCCACGTTGCTAGATTAGCGCTCATGTATACATTTCATGGATGTATAATAACAACGATACATTTAGTTCAGGAGCATAGTCTAATGTCAGAACCTTTTAATGTGGTTGATCTAATTATAGGTGGGGGGAAATGGATTCCGTACTACCACATAACTTGTATCGTAAGGTTGACCAAGAAATGAATTTATCGAAATGTTGGGTAAATGAAAATTTGAATGTACTCCAGAAAGCTACTCCTACAGAGGGCACTTTAATGTATCTGTCTATTGTTGATTTGCATCAACTTTGTTTGGTTCAGTTCATCCACATTGATATAAAAAACAATGGCGGACAGCAACAGACCTGTAGAACCCGAATGACAATTTAAACCACACAAAAGATAAAATCTCTCAAATAATGTGTAATATCAATGTTATCAATTTTTATTATTTTTATTTACACCTTCTGAAGCGGACTTGTGATCGATAGAATAATGTTCGCTAATTCAGATATTTAGAATTTCCCATAACTCTGCCATTTTTACACAATCAAAATGCCTTCTTGCTTTTTTAATCAGACACGTCTATAGAGATGTGTACCAAATTGTGTCTTTTGAGGCTGTGGCTATTTAGAAAAAAGTTTCACTGTACAGAGAAATCTATCCAGACGGATATTATGTGTCCAAGAGGATAAATGTTCAGCCTGTAAAATAAGGGCTGTACACCAAGTTTCAGAACTGTTCATCCAGCAGGGTGGCGGGGCTGTTCGTTTGAATTTGACCGGGAATTATAGCGCCCCCTATGGGTGAAATGGTCCCACATGTTTTGGACACCTGCTGAGGGCTGAGCTATCAGCGTAACCAATCTGGAAAAATAATAATACCTAAACCTTACAGTACCAATATCCAAAGATACACTGTGAATACCTTATTAATTAAATGTATTAAAATACTACGAAAATTCTGGCTGCAATACTTTAGTTCCGTTCTAATTTGAATTTTAAGGCAGCAAAGCAGGCTACATTCATTTTCATTTGGTATAACACAATGCATTTGTTGGTTTTTTAAACATGTGCTTTTGCACACACACACACGTATCATTACAAACGTATGGCACGTGCATTACATATGGTCATTCAACTTTACTGTTGTCCGGTAAATTAGAATCTCATCGGCCGCGTTGGCCAGCCAAGAAAAGGGCTAGTGGAAACCCTGCCTGCAACGTGTTGGCTTAATGAGCCCAACCAGGGGCAGACAACAGGCCTGACAGTCCGTTGGGAGGAGAAGCCGTGGAGAAGAGACACCTGACCCACTCACAAACCGTTTTTTAGTTTTACATTTTCCAATAAGTGCCCGTGGCCTTTGGTCAGTGGGGACACTTTAGTACAGACTTGCTTTACCACCTCGTCCCAAGTGCAGACCTGTTAAATGAAGTTGATTGTTTACACCTTGTTACCTGATTGAGCATAACATTACAGATGCTGCACACTTGCGTATTGTAATCACCATGCAATACTGTCTTTACTAGCTACCCAAGTTACTACTTTGAAAACTGTATGTGTATTGCCTATTTATGTCTATATGGGGCATTAATACTTTGTATTCTCTTTTGCTTGTGTGTTCACAGTTTGACATTTTTGCTGTTGATCTCTTATGATCGAACCAACTTACTACATTGTAGGAAGATACACTTGATTAGCTGGCTGCAAAGCCAAGATTCCTTCTTCTTAGTGAAGACAGCACAATAACAGCTACATTTACAATAGCATATTTGTAATATCAGGCCATAACACCAGTGCCATGTTTAATATGAAAGTTATTTTATGTTCAATATAGAAGTAATTTTTTCCATTGTTATTGGTTATATTTTCCAGAAGGAAGAAATTAAAGACATACACGATATCACAAACTTAAAATGAAGAAATGTACTGAAACATGTAATATGCTTGTTCACAAAGTCAAGTCGATAGATGTAAGCTCTGTCTTTGGTTTAGTGGACGTGTGGCAATGTGAGAGCGGGATTGGAGATGCCGCTCCTACGTCCTAGTCTGCCATCTAGTGACCAAACATGGTATTAAAGAATGTTTGTTAGTGCAACTTTAAAAAAGAAAAATCCAGGTGGACATTGAAATATGACGATTTTCGTATGAGGCTAAAGAAGGGACAGGGTGAATAAGGATCAGACACGGCTACTTTTTGGATTAACTTTGTGCCATTTGCAATTGGACAGGGGTCACACAGAGAAACTCGGACAAAAGTGACATTTAAAAATAATGAAGGAACAGCAACCAGAGATGTGTTTAGTGAAGCATCTGCTAAAGTTCTGCAGTGTTAAACACACACACACACACACACACACACACACACACACACACACGGGAAAGATGATTTTGAACCAAATAATGTCTGACATATAACTCTGTGGTCTTTCACTGCACTGCAAATTTTAATCGCAAATAAACGCAGAAGACCTTGTGGGCATCTGGCTCTCTGACTCATATGGCGAGAAACTACTGTTGCTCACCAGACTTCAGGGGAAGAATGAAACAAAATGAGAGGAAAATGTGAGTTTATTAAGTCTTTGGACAGAAAATGTGCAAAAGAGATGAAGGGTGAAAGTAGGACCGTTATTCATTGTGAGTGTGACTTTTACAGCACTGGAAAATATAGACGAGTCCGTTGGTGTAGAATACAAACTGTTTTGTAGTAGGCCACTTTCGTCGTTGTAGGAAACGTTTTGAAGTTACCTGTGGTATGTTTGCATTCACGTGTGTGTGCTTAGATTGTTTCATTCCCCCGTATGTAATGTAGGGAAGCAATGTGTGAGAGACTATGCGTTATACAATGCCCCACGCAAGGTTCTTTGTACAGTCTAGAATGGGATAATACACAACAGAAAAATCCATTATAATCCATTACAAATCCCTGAGAAAGGGATGAAGCCATTACCACACACACACACACACACACACACACACACACACACACACACACACACACACACACACACACACACACACACACACACACACACACACACACACACACACAAACCAAAGGGACACTAGAAAACATCCTGATAGCATCATTTTTGAATAAATGCCATTTAAAAAGATGGGTTGATGTCATTATTTGTAAAGGGGTTTCAATATTAACCATAAATTGCCTGTCTGCTTTCATGATTGGCCCCTAACACTTAAAGGTCCAGTGTGTAGAATTTAGTGAATATCCACTGAATATCTTGGTGAAAGGACAGAGCATAATCCCATCTTCATAGGCTACATTAGGCGCATCCTAGAGAGGGTTAAGCTTCTTGGACACTTACATTATAACGCCATGGGGTGTGTGGATACATGGAGCCCCGTCTGGCTAGTGGTTGATGTTGTTGTCCGTGTCCGAGAGAGGGTTAAGCTTCTAGTAAACGTATACATAACGCCACGGTGTGTGTGGAGCTCTATATGTGCAGCAGTAAAACACCACGGTGTGTGTGAAGATGTGTGGAGCTCCGTCTGGCCAGCATTTGATTTAGATGTCCGCATCCGAGAGGGTAACGCGTCGAGGACATATATATCATGCCACGGGGTGTGTTGGTGTGGGGAGTGTCGTCTGGCCGGCGTTTGATTTTGACGTGTGCATTAGAGGGTTAAGCATCTCAGATACAGTAGCATAATGCCACTGTGTGTGGCACATTTCATATACAGCATCGCTCAATATAACGCTCCTACACAATGACGGTACTAAAGAAGTATCGCAAATGGGTCGTAGCCATGGCGATAACAAGCCCCCCTCCTTCCTACAACTCTTAACGGAAAACTTTTTTTTAGCACGTCCTCTTTAGAGCCATTTGTCCGTTCTGGGCTACTGTAGAAACGGTGCAAAATGGCGGCCTCTGTGGAAGAGGACCCGTTCCCTATGTAGATATAAGGAGCTCATTATAAGATAATGAAAACACAATTCTTATTTTAATGGGATTGTACACTAATTAAGGTCAACCAATTTCTCCCCTTTCCGCTAGATGCCGCAATTTTCTACACATTGCTCCTTTTGTATCCAAACACTGTAAACACCACATCTTAAAATAAATGTTATACTTCATTTAGAAAAGAAGTCCCATCATGCGTCACTTTACCTTAGTTCTCCATTTGTCTCCTGATCGGGTTGGAGGACTCTTTCACAGGCTTTTAGCTCCAGGCTCTGTTCCCTCCGAGAACAAAAAGCTATTTTCAGCCTCTAGAGGCACATGTGGTGTTTTTTTAAGAGGGGAAGTGAGAGAACTAGCATTGCAACTATTGTTGCAAGGTCAATAGAAGAGCTCCGACACAACATACAGTGTATTTGGACTTTGATCCGATCTGTATGCTAACAAAGTCCTCCATAAATTCATTATATCTCCACCCATGGCAAGGATATCAAACAACTGACCTCATTCAGTCAAAACATCTCGTCTAAGGCGGTTAGACATTGTAAATGCATTCAAACTAAATTAAATCTATAGGATGTTCAGACTGAGTATATCCCACTATAATTGGATACCATGCACGGTAGCCAGTCAATACATGGATAAAACACTACTTTGACAGCTTTCTGCAAATGTACAACAAGTCAGTGATGTGACTTTAACTCGGGCGAGGCTCGCGGGAAAGTTCAAGTATTTCAACTCGAGTGAATGACGAATTTGCATCGTTCGCGGAATTAGAATCACGCGTCGTTGCGTTGACGTTGTATGTATTGGATTAGAATCACGCGTCGTTGCGTTGACGTTGTGTGTATTGGATTAGAATCACGCGTCGTTGCGTTGACGTTGTGTGTATTGGATTAGAATCACGCGTCGTTGCGTTGACGTTGTGTGTATTGGATTAGAATCACGCGTCGTTGCGTTGACGTTGTGTGTATTGGATTAGAATCACGCGTCGTTGCGTTGACGTTGTGTGTATTGGATTAGAATCACGCGTCGTTGCGTTGACGTTGTGTGTATTGGATTAGAATCACGCGTCGTTGCGTTGACGTTGTGTGTATTGTATTAGAATCACGCGTCGTTGCGTTGACGTTGTGTGTATTGGATTAGAATCACGCGTCGTTGCGTTGACGTTGTGTGTATTGTATTAGAATCACGCGTCGTTGCGTTGACGTTGTGTGTATTGGATTAGAATCACGCGTCGTTGCGTTGACGTTGTGTGTATTGGATTAGAATCACGCGTCGTTGCGTTGACGTTGTGTGTATTGGATTAGAATCACGCGTCGTTGCGTTGACGTTGTGTGTATTGGATTAGAATCACGCGTCGTTGCGTTGACGTTGTGTGTATTGGATTAGAATCACGCGTCGTTGCGTTGACGTTGTGTGTATTGTATTAGAATCACGCGTCGTTGCGTTGACGTTGTGTGTATTGGATTAGAATCACGCGTCGTTGCGTTGACGTTGTGTGTATTGGATTAGAATCACGCGTCGTTGCGTTGACGTTGTGTGTATTGGATTAGAATCACGCGTCGTTGCGTTGACGTTGTGTGTATTGGATTAGAATCACGCGTCGTTGCGTTGACGTTGTGTGTATTGGATTAGAATCACGCGTCGTTGCGTTGACGTTGTGTGTATTGGATTAGAATCACGCGTCGTTGCGTTGACGTTGTGTGTATTGGATTAGAATCACGCGTCGTTGCGTTGACGTTGTGTGTATTGGATTAGAATCCCGCGTCGTTGCGTTGACGTTGTGTGTATTGGATTAGAATCACGCGTCGTTGCGTTGACGTTGTGTGTATTGGATTAGAATCCCGCGTCGTTGCGTTGACGTTGTGTGTATTGGCGCCGCGCCTTCGCTTTTTAGTTAGATTTGGCAGATCTGTCCTGTCTTATTGTATAAAAAGAACGCAGGGTAACAGAATACCTGATCCACTCTGAGACAGAAGACGTCAAAACGTTGAAGGACCATTTTCGGGTCTAGCCGGTGTAGGCTGTCATCTCCTGCTCCATTTTACAGGAAAGCACCCTGACTACATTTTGATTAGGCACTTTTTTTTGTAGTAGCAGTATTCATGCACTATGGAGTGGAGACACTGAGGAGCATACAAATAGAATATATGTAGTGTTGAGAACATTTATTTTATTTCTTCACCCACTTCACAAATTTCTCTTCTGAATTGTTTTTATTTCCTAATAAAGACTACCCTTAAACTTAGAACATGGCAGCTTTGTTTGCCTTTTAGCAAAAGCCAAAAAGTCCCTAGTGCTAATCTGCAGTGGTAGGGCACTAAAACAGAAGGGTGGTGAGACCCTCTACGAGGAACGAGAGGAATGTCTTAAGCTGCTTCTGAAACACAAATCGGAAGAGTATTTCAGTGCTGTTGTGCCCAGTGCCTAGCCTGGCATCTTCCACACAAATCTGAAGAGTATTTCAGTGCTGTTGTGCCCAGTGCCTAGCCTGGCGTCTTCCACACAAATCTGAAGAGTATTTCAGTGCTGTTGTGCCCAGTGCCTAGCCTGGCATCTTCCACACAAATCTGAAGAGTATTTCAGTGCTGTAGTGCCCAGTGCCTAGCCTGGCATCTTCCACACAAATCTGAAGAGTATTTCAGTGCTGTAGTGCCCAGTGCCTAGCCTGGCATCTTCTCCAAAGGCCGTCACCAACGGGCGCAGCCCAAAACGCCTCTGGATGCAATTGGATGAGCCTACAACCAATCATAGCAACGCAACGGGTGACGCTGCACAAAAAAAACATCTTTCTTCTCAACAAGAGCTTTTAGTGCAGTCACAGTCGTTCTGCTTTTGAAAATATCCCGTCCAGTTCGTTTAATACTGTCTCGATAGCGTTATCAACAGCTACATCTGCGGTAGCCATCTTTGTTGTTGAATTTGCCTCTACGGCGCTCCTCTGCGCTGTCATTGTATTTATCCCGCCTCATGTTACATAAACGGTTGTGATTGGTCGGTCTATCTCGTACCGGGCAGAAATCCTATTGTATGAGGGGAGCCTGACCTTATCTGCAGAGCAAATGAAACATGAGCTTGCAAGGTTCGTCTGGTTCCCAGGCTACCCAGTGTCAACACTGGCCGTGTGGGAATAGGGAATGTGAAGTTGAACATGATGGTGAAAGTGCCATGTTTAGAGGTCACTGCCTCTGTTGTTCTGTTGGTTCTGTCTCACAAGATGGCGAAGCTCATGACGGCTCCACTGTAATTTTTCGAATGTATGTAAGTTACTAAAGGGCTATAGAATAAAAGCAATCCAGCATCGCCCCGATTGACACAGTAAATCATGCTCTCTCATTTAATTTGGTCTGTGCCGACCAATGGCGGCCAATGTGACGTAAAGAGTAAATTTGGTAAAGTGAAAAACCAATTATATTTTTGGTTTATTAAAACCATAAAACATCTAAAAGCTATCACTATTCCCTGGCTTGAAGACATAATTGCTACTAGCTTTGGAGTTACTGTCTGGCTAGAGAAGCCACTAATGTGCAAAGTATAGCTTCTTTTTTTAGATGGTATACAAAGGCAACACTTTGCAAAAAAACACAATACCTTCAAACGTGCCAAAACTCGATTTCCCCATGTTGCGTCGTGTGTCTCTGCTGACACACACACACACACACACACACACACACACACACACACACACACACACACACACACACACACACACACACACACACACACACACTGCAGAATGTGTCCCTTGCTTTGGTCCTTGCCTTCAGTAAAAGCCTTGTCACGGGGTTCAGAGAATGAGTAAACAGGCAGCAGGGCAAGCAGTGTCGGGAATATGAGGTTTGTGCAAGGTGAATGGCTACCTGGTAGGTCAAGGCTGTGGACAGACTACACAAGCCATGCCAAGAGCTCCACAAACACACATTGACTCAAATAAAAGGTATACAGAAAGAGCAGGTTGTCATGGTAAATATCCAACAAACATGGGGTTATATGTGCCTTATGGGGGGCAAGTGGGCAGGTTCAAGGGAGTTCATTAAGAAAAGAAAAACAACATTTTGACATACACTATTACTATTTGTTGAAATTCTTCAATGTCATATGTTGACCAGAAGTAAAAGTATGCCTCAGCTTCTTCCATTTGAAACACCTACAATATTAATAATGATGCTAAATAAGGAACTATAGTTGGTTTGGTGTCGAAGGGGTCCTTGAGCTGTACTGATGGGGATTTGGGAGTAAGACAAAATGGTCCGAAAATATTGCATCGAGCCACTGTTTTCAATGAGGACATGTTACTCATTGTTACTCAATGTTACTCAGCGGCATAAATTATATCTACAAAGTGTATTCAAGTCTACCAAGTTCCAAGTTTTGTACAACCTGGTAGGTGCTAAGTTTGCATGCTAATGCAAAGTATAACCCTCCCCAGAGCTTCAGTCTTTCAAGACAAAGGCATGGTTACAGTAGGAGTTAGACTGCGAGAAGTTCATGATTGCTATTGTTTCTCCGGTCTTCCGAATCACAATTTCCATTCTCTTACGTCCTATTAGATGTGTACATCAGTTAACAGCCCCGGAGCGAGAACTAAACAACATGACAAAAAAGTACAACAACAAAGTAGAATAAATACGTGATTGAAATGGATATCGCTCCCTCCGAAGCATGCTTGGAAGTAGCGCCCTCTCTGTCACAGAGAACACACATTTGGAGCACCCAGTTCCAGCTGTACTGCTGTGAGATGAGAATCTTGGTAACGAGGTTTGTAGGATTTGCTGACAAGATAACATGATTGTTTTGAGTGGCCCACCCTGAACAGTTTCCTCCATAAGGTTGTGTTTTTGTACTGCAGTGGTGTATTGTAGGTGCTCATATTATTTCTCCTTGTAGGTGTTTGGTAAAATAAAATGTTTTTGTGTTTTCTAGGCCGATTGAATAAGTGGCTGCGTGAGCCTCAGGGTTCGTCTGCTAAAGTACAGGCAAACAAACATGGCATTTAAGTCCAAATGGGCTTTTCTCCTTCCCTATTTCCCCAAAGCATTGTTTTTCTTGATGGTCCAATAATTTGTGTACAAAAAGCAACCCCCCCCCCCCTCCCAAAAAATAAATAAATAAAAGAATGTATGCGAGATAAGAGTGTAGTGGCTAGGGTGTTCATCTTTAGACATTTCACTAGTCATTGTAAAATAGATGGATTATTACAGCAATATTGTCCTGACAAAAATCTGCTCTTCCACTACCCTCTCTTTTTGTAAGCATGTAAATCAGTTTGCAATGTTTGTAATTGTTGCTATTCCTGCAACTGTCTTTCCTAGTCGATACAAGCACAGCTGGACAGCTAACGTTCAGCCGTCCTCGTCGCCCACTTTCCCCGATTTTCATTTTGTTATGAAGAAAAAACATACTTATTTACAGGGGAGACACAAAGTATACAAGAACAAAATAAACAAAAACCTGTAATGTTTTGATCTCGTCAAAAAATGTGTTCCCTTTCTAATCAGCCTACATATTAACAGCAAAGAGGGTGATTAAAAAGAGCTAATAGGAATTATGAGCGTCAATGCTTTCCCTAGAGGTATAGCCGTACACCCCTCCCCCTCCCCATTACACACACACACACACACACACACACACACACACACACACACACACACACACACACACACACACACACACACACAGACGGACAGAGAGACAGAAAGAAAAGAAATCCGTTGGAAATGTAGCAGCGAGTCTGTCGGAATACCAATTACCTCTGCCTGGTCGTTTACTGCGCGCGCCCATGTGAATCATTTGACAACAGAGGAGGCCTTCTTCTCCACGGCTGGCCAACCCGGCACAATGCCTTTAAAAGTGCAGCGAGACAAAGCGCACCACTGAAAGAATGTCACAGGTATTTGAGAAAGGTTAGTCGCAAAGGAGAGCATTGCTGTCCAACAAGCCATTGATCAGCGCTATTAGACAGGGAGGCGAGGCTGCCCAAAGCAATGCATGAGTGCAGATCAGGTGTGTTTCAGTGAGGAAGTGTAACCTGGTAGTGTGTCTTTTGGCGTCCGAGTGTGTGTGTGTGTGTGTGTGTGTGTCCTATGTGTCTTTTTTTTTAAATATTTGCACTCGAATGGACGTCAGCCTTGAATATGTCACTGGATGGGACTTCTAATTCAATCTGCCCTCATCCTTACCATGATAAAAACTGATGTAAATGTCAAATCCTCCTGGTAAAAACACAGCTAGGTTCCGAGCTCATTTTGCACCTCTCGGGGACATGCTTGGCGCAGGGGAACAATGGTTGATACTGCAGCTACAGTAAATCACCATAGCTCTGTGGGGCATCACCATGCTTCCTCTCATCTAGCTAGGCAGGGCCTGCTGAGAAGCAAGATTAAGGCCTGCTTTGATTGATCTAACGCCTGCTTTCTGCCTGCCATCAAACAGATGGACATATACATCATTCTTTACACCCATGCCTCACATAGGCCAATCCTATGGATCATAAAGACTTTAGGGATATAATGGTTCAAAGTATTCGCAGTTTGGTTATTTTTATGTTTCTGGGGTGCTTAGCATTGATATTGGTGTGCAATAGTGCAGAATTGCCATGTGATCAGCTGCAAAAAGCAAGCAAATTTGCTTAATATTTAGTATGATTATGTATCATTGAAAAATATTCCTATTTTAAACAAATTTAAGTGCCTAAATGTAAGGTTTGTTAAGATACAGGCGTGTATAGGGCGGTTAATAAAACCTATATTTCACATGAACCACACGCACAAGTAATGTAGGATCCAGTACATTTGACAGTGTAATATGTGCACGTTTGCACATGCAGTGGGCTGGGGCCCCCTGCTGGGCCATGCACTAAAGGATTTGCTGCAGCAGAAAAACGGTGGAACAGAAGGGTGTGCTTACATTTGAACATACAGTCTGGCGTGTAGCTAATTATGCAGCGATGCCTCTTTATATTTAACAATCACCACTGATTTAGTCAGTGGTGATTTTTTCGATTTTTAGTTTCGATTTTTACTTTACGTGACATGTGTTGTCTTAGTTATGTTGATGAAGTTATTTAGTTTTTTATTCTATGCATCAGTGTTCTTCAAACACTGCCTTTTGGTTTGCCAAACAAAATGACCTGTACTGGTACACACCTTTGTCCCAAACTGCTGTGAAACATACGGCAGATATGCAAGTCTCCACACACGTTTGGGTAATAGAACCTCAGAAATCCAGAGGCCGCCATTGTGAAAACTCTGCCCACTATGTCTGTTATATCTCTCACGTGTGCATGTTAGCCATGCTGTGTTCTTCAACATTATAGGCAGAAGCAGCTACGTATCTACAAAAATGTATCTTATAGTACTGGGATATGATGATGTAAACAGTTTGATCCGATTGATCAAAAAAGTGAAAAAACAAACAAACAGAACATTTAACAGAACATGTTATTCTATTAAAACATTTAAACAAAGCCAATTGTCCCTGTTCGATGCGCTCAATTGCTCTTCCAGAGAGTGTGAATAATTCAGTTGTGCCCAGATCGTCACATATCCATTATAAATAACCATACATACTCAATTATGTATTCTGCCTTCCTTTGTGGCATAACTTACTGACTGACACACTGAGCCACTAAGTGTGTCAGTTTTATTTAGGGGGGAGAGGGGGGGGCTACATATATATATATATATACAGTAAGTGGTGTTCTTATGGCAAAACTTTTTGTGTTCATGTTCAGTTGTAACACCATTCAATGCAAAAGCCTGTAAAACAATTTTAAGCAATAAACCATGAGAGGCTGTGGTTTACTGATTATATATATGTGTGTTATGTAAAATTGTGTGCAGTGCCAGCTCGTCTGTCAGTTAAGGGAAATCCACAGATCCAAAATGCTAATCCAAAATCATGCAGTTCCAAACTGGAGGGGTTATAGGAACATCAGAGAAAACAACACAAACAAACAAAACAGTGGCAATAAACACCGGAAGAAATTGTACAAATTGACATTGCAGCCCATATTTGTCTTTGTATTTTGCTTTTAGGGTGTGTGTTTGTGACGATATTGTTTCCCTATGACTGGCTCCAAATATTGCCCAATATTGACCAGTGTAAACTTGACTCTCACCACAGTGTCCCGTCAATAAAAGAATCAGCCTCAGTGGTCAGCTTGCAGTCCCCAACACAATAACTCTTTAGTAGTCATGGGAACAAAAGTGGCATCGCTGTGTCTCTACATACTGACAGGTAATAGTACGTAGGCCTATTATAAGAATGTTTTAGAGTCAAAACAGAAATGCTGGTAGAATAATTTAATTGCAAATTAGCCTGTACAGATTAATTTCTTTCCGTAATCCGCTACTTTGTATACCACTGCATGGTGTACTAGATGGTATACATTTGTTGATTTTTTGTGTGTGTGTGTGTGTGTGTGTGTGTGTGTGTGCGTGGGCAGCATTACTTGCCTGCACTGGTGAGGATGGAAGTGCACATGAAAGATGTTCCCCAGACAAATTTCACCTCTTAACAGAGGTCAGAGTAAGTATTAATGTTGATTAAAATGCAGCATTATCATTTATCATCAGCAGTGTATTCTCTAGAGAATGCTGTTAACTCGTAGTGAGAGATAGAAGAGATCAAAATGGCAATGGCTAGAATTAGCACCATATGCTAAGTCTTTGTGTCTACTCTCTCCAACGTGAGGCAGCCGAGGTCTGTGGCAGTTCTCTCTTGTCCAACTGGAATCTAGAGGATAAAGATCAACTGCAGCGCTCCATGGCAACGCTGAGTAAAATGCTCAAGCAGGATCTACTGAACGGTAGGAGGCAAACCAGAGGAAAGCCCTGCTTGTAATAATCTAGTAAGGAGCGTTATTCCCCTAGCGGCCATCTTGTTTCTAAATGCTAGAATGCGTAGTTCCATATTGAGTTCTCCCTGCCCAGCTGGCATTAAGAACCAGGATAGAATCAAGATGGCCGCTAGGTGAATAAAGCCCATGGCAGTCAGACCAGCAGACACAAATGGACAAACTGTCAACAAAATCATAGAAGTGGAGGGTAAATATTTTTTATATAAAAGGAGTATTAGGTAGGGGATCCTAAATGATTTGATTCTCTGGTTCCTATCTTCCTGCCTATAGGTTGTATTTTGCCTGATGGGTCTCCATCAGCAGAGGTGCACAGCAATGGAGGACTAGTGTGTGCCATCATCGATTTTAAAGTGTACTGTAAGCCTATGTGTGACCATGTAAGTACTTCCTATCTTAGTAAATGAAGATAATGGTATATCCAGTAAGTTAGTGTACTGTATACACATGCTACACCGTTTTCTATTGTTCCCCACTGGTTATTCCATGTATTCCATGGTTATTTTTGTATAGGCAACTGTGAATGCTTGGTCTTCAGTGGCTGTAGTGAATACTGTCGATTTTCAAATGGATGTGTCAGTTGCAATAGCCAATTATATTTTCACAAAGCGTGGGTGGGATTCTTATGACATCTTCCAGGCATTCATGAATAGGATTTCTCTACGGTTGATGCTACATCCCACAGGGTTATGGAATAGAAGAAATTTGACCATCTTTTGGTTATAACAGTGGACAATCAGTGACTTCCTTTTAACTAACGCTGCTTGGCTGACAGCGGAGAGGGGATTTTACTTATATCTGTGTAGAAAATAAATAATGACTAATAATAATAACGAAAATAATACAATTATAAGGTCCAGAGAGTAGGGTCTGGAATCGACAGGGACCTCCCGATATGATACAACACACGTTTCTGAGTATGTATTATTGTTAATATTGTAATATGATTGTGAATATGAATTTAAATTTTTTTGGGTGTGATTTGATCTTTTATATGAATAACATTTGGGTTTAACACCAAACAGATCAGAATGAAGTTGATGCGTATTGACTAGGGGAATCCACTTGACTATACCACCGTCTGTAGTACGTATCGTTAATTTGCTTCCACAAAGATAACATTGACGATTTTTGAGTCAACCTGAGGAGACAAGTAAAGAAGCAAAGAATTGTGATGCTCGCATGAATCGATTTTCCCTAGTAGAGAGCTCCTGTACTGGGCCTATTTGTACTCTCCGGCCTCTTAATGACAGCTTGGTGAGCTTCTGCCTTTACTGGACCTCTGCTGAGACGTGTCTATATCCCACACAGCTTCGGGCTGTGTGTGTGGGTGTGGGTGAAATAAAACCTTGGAAAAAATAGCACACAACAACATGTTTGATGCTGAAAGACCAAACTAAAGTTCGACTTGGCTCGATGCATACACCCAAAAGCAGACGAGACAAAAACAGAACTGAAAGGCATACAATACCTATTTCCTAACGACAACATGGATCTGACAGATGAGTATCGAAGCGTAATGCATTCACTTGAAAAAAGTGTGTTTCCTGTTTTTCTGAATTTACGAGATTATTTTCTCAGAATTCCGAGAAAGGTTTTCACGAAGAAAAAAAAGTGCTGCTGTTTTTCTGAATTAACGACAATATAATCTCAGAATTCTGAGGAAAGACTCCCTTGTTTTTCCTAATTATTGAGACATTTCAAAATCCCTCGCTTGAGAGCTTGCTTGCATGGATCAAACATATCCTGCCTGTTCAGTTTAATACAGATTTATTGTTTGAGACATTGGGAGATGCTCTTGTTTTAAGTAATATTGATGGTGTTATTAGTTTGTTGATTTTGCGCAGACACCTCAGGACTATGCGGTTGTTTGGACGGAAATCCCATTCCGACATAATTTGCCATGTAACATGTTACTCCTTAGAGACCTTCCTAAATGTATTATTGACCCCGTATTTGAAACAGGCTGATCAGCAGCAGCAATTCTATGCAGGTGAGAGCTTCCCAAAGGACTTTGAGGTATCTCGTTCATCAGAAAAACAGGGCAATTTTCTTTTTTCATAGAAACCTTTAGCGGAATTCTGAGATAATTGTCTTGTTACTTCAGAAAAACACGGCAATAAAAAAAAATGAATGCAAGTGAATGCACTACACTTCCGTAAATTAGCATATATCTGAAAAACAAACATAGTATCTGAACGGTGTACAAAATGTATACTATGTATAAGAGGGTTGGTGTGCGGACAGGAGGTTTTGGCACTAACTTTTCCAGTAGCTACTGGCTGAGTATGCGAATAGCCAAGGTGTCACACCCTATCCCGTTTTCCGTCCAATTCCGCCATCTAGTGGCACCCAGCCTCATTACACCTCGTGCTCCCTCTGTCTACCCACACCTGCAGCTCATCACCAATCACCCCCCACAGTACTTAAGCACTGGCTTCCCACATAGCCAGTGCTAGTTCGTCAGTTTACCTCACCCTCATAGGTATCCTCGTTCCCGCCTTTTGGATTCTGTTTTCTCCCCGGTTCCTGCTCCCGTTCCTGTTCCTTTTCCCATTACGGGTTCCGCTCCTGTTCCTGTTCCCATTACGGGTTCCGCTCCCGTTCCTGTTCCTGTTCCCGTTCCCAGTCTCTGCCTGCCTGCCTGCCTACCGTTGCCGAACCTCGCCTGCCTGACCGCCCGCCTGCCTACATCTCTCTGCCTGCTTGCCATCCGCCTGCCACCGAACCTCTGCCTGCTCGATTACCCGCCTGCCTTGCCCTTGCCTGTACCCGTGACTAAAATAAATCCCTTTTGAACCCGTTCCCTTCCTCGTCTTGGTATCTTGCATTTGGGTCCTAGTTCAGAACCTTAACACAAGGAGGAAGAGCGAAGATGGACAGATGATGCTTTTGTCTTAGTTATCGGTCATCGGCTTAAAATAATGGAGGAACATTTAATTCCTCAATGCTTAAGGCAATCAAGCTGCTGAGCTGGACTCATTGGAGGTTTATGGCTGTGTTGAAAATGTATGAGCCCCATGCTTTTAGCGGTGTGGGAAAATCAGGGTTAGGCGGTGGATGATTACTGACAGCTGGGTAAAAGTTAGCTTAAGAGGTCAAAGTCCCTCCAAAATGTATCTGGTAAACAAACTGTTAACCAGTTACCAAGTCACCAGAAACACTTACCTTTAATCACAGTCATTTAACTGTTAACATGCCAAAACAATTAATGAAAATGTTCCACTACAAGCAGTCATTGATTACTTTTAGTAAACGTAAATCTGGTCTTTCTCAACTCTCACATAAATTATATCTTTTGAAAGCACACATTTTTTTATATGAGCATATGAGGGTTATTGTTATGGTTAAAGTAAGGTAAAGCTCAAGTTTAGGATAAGGGTACCGACAGCAGGGCCCAAACTGAGGGGAATCACTGGAACCTCTTCAAATGTGCATTGGCCTGTCAAAGGAACACTTTAAATCATGCATGCTCTTTATTCACGATGTCATGAAGAATGAATTTAAATCTGTGTTTGAAAAAGATGAATAGAATGACTTGTGTGACATTTATTTCTCCCAGGGTTATGATTTCAGTTTCCTTCGGAGGAGTCGGCCATATGAAGTGTGCTCTGCGGGGAGTTGGACTACCCAGTTCATTGGAGGAAACAGGCTTGCCACCTGCATTGGTAAGAATTAATTTAATCTATTGATCATCAGCCCTGAGCCAAAGCTGATTGCTGAGGTCTCTTGTGCTCTTGCTGAGGTTTAAAATTGTTGCCTCGAGAATCCTCTGTATAAAATATACTCCCATTGTAGAACTCCATTTCCATTTCAGTGTATTATTGATTTGCGATCTTGCATTACTTGTTATCTTGCATTGATCCAGACACCACAGGTTATTAAACTTCAAATACAGTGAAAATGTACCCTTCTGACCTGATCTCAACTCCACCCCTGTCCCTCCTACCATTCCCTTCTCTTTGCCTGTTGGTCTCCAGGCTCAACTATTGTGA
Source organism: Lota lota (assembly GCA_026745465.1). Lineage (NCBI taxonomy): Eukaryota > Metazoa > Chordata > Actinopteri > Gadiformes > Lotidae > Lota > Lota lota. The sequence continues at coordinate 856,723 of JACYXH010000256.1, read as the reverse complement.
TTTCTGCTCCACCGTCAGCATATTTTCCTAAGGACCAGGATTGCCTGGAAACATTGCGCTTGGATCGGCAGGATCAAATCATCCAGCAGTTTATCACCGAGCTGAGGGAACAAGAGATTACTGGAGCTCCCAAAAATGCTTCCCTCATATGTAAATAAAACCAGTAGGCCAAAAAGCAGGAACTGTTTTAGAAACTTTGAGATGGTTTCAGATAATAATTAAGATGGATGTATATGTTTGTGTCAACACTTCTATAGTAGAGCTAAAACTAACGAATATTTTCGTAGTCAAATAATCCAACAATAATTTCTTTGATTAATCATTTAGTCTAAAATATTTCCTAAATATTAGCAAATGCCATCACAAGTTACCAGAGTCCAAAGTGATGTCTTAAATATGCTTGTTTATCTGGCAAGAGGCCAAGAAAAACTAAACGACTAATTTATAATGATCCATGAACCAACTATTTAAATGTAACTGCAACATTAAGCTAAAGGTTTGTTATTTGTACTTAATAAATGCCTTAAACACTGAATTGATTATCCAAATTTGATTTGATGAATGTTCTGTCGATAGACTAATCGATTAATGGACTAATTGTTGCAGCCCTGGTCTATAGGCCTTTATCAGACAATATCTGATATGCACAGCGTTTGGAAATCCAAATTTGTTTTTGGGAGAGAGAGAGAGAGAGAGAGAGAGAGAGAGAGAGAGAGAGAGAGAGAGAGAGAGAGAGAGAGAGAGAGAGAGAGAGAGAGAGAGAGAGAGAGAGAGAGAGAGAGAGAGAGAACCGAAGATTCAATGGATGCCTGTAATAATGCAGGTTGCATATGGATGACTTAGCTAAATGCTTGTTGTTTATTACAACCAATCCCATCGTTGGGTCACGGCCACAGATTCAAATGGGATTGCAGAACCTCATTAGCTATCGACTTCTAGATCCATTTATTAACATTCAGTCATTCTTACCAGAAGTAAAGCGAACCAGAGAATTGGCCTTTGGGACTGCAGGCACTCTAATCATCAATTATGTAAATTACTTCTCTCAGCAATCACTTATGCTGCTTTGTTGTAAAGGAAAAAAAGGTAGGTTGCAATATCAGAGATATACCATGAGGTGGAGCTAGAACACCGTCAATGACCTGGAACAAACCGCAGCTTGCTTCATCGTGAGATTGTATTTTCTTAATTTATTAAGTATTCTCCAAAACTAGATGAGATTATTAAACAATTTAATATTATTGGAATGTTATTATTCTACTAGAGGAGAATGAACATTGCTAATTGATATTCAATTCAAGTCTACTTTGCAGTGCACTAGAGGGCGGTATCTTTTTCTTTGACACATTGCTGTAGTTTCATAGCAAAGATTAAAAGTGGCATTTCCCCTCCAAGATGCCCTATTCCAAAATTTATTTTTCAATAAAGTTTTCATTCAAATCTTCAATGGAACATAAAAAACCCAACAAACTTCAAAACGCAATGAGTTCCAGTGAGTGTGGCTCTCCTTAATGTAGCTGGCTGCGCACTCTGGTGTCTAATTTCTAAAAAACAAAAACACAAATGAAAAGGACTGGATTTAGTTTGATGCGTATAGACTGGAATGTACAAGATTCAAGAGGTTCCCATCCCATATATGCCGTTTTTCTATTACAAAATATTGTTATGGTACACATCTGAAGCTTAAGAATTTAAGGACGGGCTAATAAGTTGTGTCTTATCTTTGTTTGTTGTACAAACAAACCTCTTTCTTGTTTCAGTATGTGTGAACATGCATGCGTTCAAACCTATTTTATACAGTCTATGGTTCACACATACACTTCGTTTTGATGTGTATCGATTTATTTTCTCTACACTTGGCAGTTAACGGTGCTTTAGGCAAGATTTAACAGCTACTATTTGAGTGTAATTTGTTTGAAATGGCATTGCCATCCGTCCTCTATATAAGTGAGTGAAATTCTCTGTGAGAATATCTGTTTCAAGTTGACTGCACCTGCCTCTGTATGACCCAATATAGATTTAAGACCGCTGCCGGCCATTTCTGACCAAACAGGGCCTCTCTTCCCACATTGTTTTGGAGTCAGCCTTGATGCAACTGTGGTGCATCGAGGCTGACGTGAAACACAACCCTCCTCAATGGAGGAGAAACGCAAGGAGGGAGGGAGCAGAGAGGGAGGGTTGTTAGGTTTAGTTTCAAAATCTTGTTCTCTTCTCTTCTTAACACTCTCAAATCTTACTTTCACCTTAGAGCACAAGATAAAAACACAAAGAAATAACTTGCATGCAGTATTCATCATGGTCTACGCAGAGTGAGGTACTCACAGATTGCAGGAAGCCTATCTCTGCACTGAGGGCCTCACGCACAAGCTCCAAGTCCCCTTCTTTAAGCAGCTCCAGCTCCTTCTTTAACCTTGGGTAACACACATGCGCACGCACACACACACAGGCACACACATTTTCTTTATTTTCCTGGCCAACGTGTTAATTTGCTTTGCCAAACACAACCGCTGGCCTCATTGAACATTCTTGTGCAATCGTGCCTATTGCCTCAGAGAATGTTTAGTCTAAATCTCAGATAAAGTAGTCATTTATATTTTTCTTTATTTGTCTGGGACAATGCGGAAAATAATATGACAGGTTGAAAAAAACATGGCACAGATGTGCTGCATGTATGGTTTTTCTAGCCAAGGCTACTTTGCGACCTCTATCCCTGGTTCGGCTTTTCTACAACAACTTTCATTATATCTAGTTGGTAAACAAACATCAAATGAGAACACATTTTAAAGAAACACCCTTAAAACATTGTAATATAAAACATAAAAATGGTCAGCTCTGCAGATGAAGTTCAGATAGGAGGAAGGAAATCAGAGTCATCAATTTCAGATTTGAAACAAGCTTAAAGTCGCAATGTGCACATTTAAACTAGCTCGTATTAAAATTACCTGACATATCTGTGGTCAATGCTGATCGAAAGTGATTTAAAAAATGTCAATCCTATAACTGATATATTCTACAAATACAAAATGCTGGCGAGCCCGTACCTCTCTCTTGGTTTCTGATAATCGTACTATTGACACTCCCAAAACCCCTCCCACTCCCTCCTGCCTAGCCAACCATGCTACGCTAGTTTACGTCGCAAAGATGCACAGTTACTTAGAGAGTGGATCGAAAACTGTTTATTTTTATTTTTTATGAAAGTATCCCTGCTACTAACTGGGAGAGGCTCAATCTTACACATTGTGACTTTAACCAGTGGAAAATGATATCCGGTAAATGTTCTGGTGATATTGTGGGATAAGTGACATAATGGTTTGTCTGTTTGTTTGATCCTTTGCATTAAATCAGAGCCTTTATTTTCATAGTAAATTAAATTCATCTGTAAATCATGAGTTGTATTTCGAGGCTCACATGCATTTTGGGAAGTGGACAAATTGACATCTAAGGAAGTTGCACACAGCAACTTCTCTGCACGCTTTCCCCAAGTACACAGTATTTATATAACACATAGCAATCTCATATGACCCTGGACCTCCGTCTTCCATTACTGTAGCCATCATTAGGTTTTGCACACTAAACACTTTCTTTTTTAAAGGCCGGCACTCGCACACGATTTGATGTATTCCGTTTCTCACAATCGATAATGTGGGAGTTAAACATGGCTTTGAAAGGGACAGTGTGGTGACTGAAGACATGACTGATGGCTTCATTCCAGGACATATAATCATAAGATTGAATGAGGGCCCTCACTTCCTTGTTCGTCTCTTTCTCTCAGTCTCTCTTTCTCCCTCATTCTCTTAAAGCACCTCCTGAAGCTAATCGGCCAGGAAGTAATGAAGGAGATTTGTGCAACAAGGCCGACAGATTCCTTCTACGGGCTACTTATGGCTACTATGGGACTGATTGTCAAATTATGATGATTATGAAATTATGATTATGATGATTATGAAGAAAAATGTTGGACTTCTAGTTTCTAGGACAGCCGATGAAAGAAGAAACCATGCATAACAGGAATAGAAAGATATCGTAAATCTACAGTTATCCTCTCGGATGGGAATTACTTAGTTCCATGCAGGAGAGGAGATTCTAATCTGATATTTGTAATGTCATTATCTAAATAAAAGCAACACAGAACAAAACTATTAGGCATGTTGGGTGGGGGAGGTGGGGGTATCGCATTCAGTCCATATAACTAACGGTCAGGACAAGGAAGGTCAAGTGTTGTCGGAATTGGAAGCATCAGCACAAGGAAGACGCGTTACTTCCTTCCTGGAACCGTATTGATCTCCTGCCTTTAATCAAATAAAGACCACCTCTTTGTTGTTGAGGTCCAAGCAGCCAAAAGGGGGGCTGAAGCTCAACCACTGGTGAATTACACACACCAACACACACTACAAACAAACGACACACACCAACACACACTACACACTACAAACAAACTACACACACGGTAAAGATGTTTGATGAAAATCACTTTTTGTTGATCGTTTCCACCCATCACCGTATTTCATGATGAAATTATGATCAATCACATCAATACTTAATGGTCTTTGTAAAACTGATTTACCTTTGTATGTGCTGAGAGGTCTATTTTCCATTTGCTCAAAAGCAGATTGGTATAAGTCAATCAATAGCGACATTGGCATAAACGACTGATTTACATAAATCCATTTTCTTTGACTGATTTGTAATATTATAATGACATTGCCAAATTGCACGGAACTATTAGTCATTATTTCAATTTAAATATCAAATATATATAATGTCATTTTTTGCAAACTATAACAATTTGCCTATTGGGTTGTCTAGCTGGTTCACATTGTTTTGAGCATCTATCTAAATATTAGCTGTTTCTTCAGCTGTCATTTAGCCTGAACATTTATGTTTTCAAAAACAGTAACTAGTAGCTTACTAATGGATGTTGTACATGAGTCAAACATGAATTTTGAAGCGGCCTCGTGCACAGCCATATGTTTGATGCAGATGGACCCTATATTGTGTGGTTTAATCATGTGACATTTAAGATGGATCAAAATATCTAATGGATCTGTAGGTGTTGAACCTATTTCAGAATGCAAACAGCCTACACTCTAGACAACACTAGACATGTTAGTCTTTATGTCAATATCTAGCTGGTTCAGCTTGTCGCTGTTGTATTATTGCTGTACAATATTGTAAAAAGTCCATCAGAAATTTTAACTTGATGTTTATTTGAGAAAATCTTACTTTTATGCAATCATTATTCATCATTATTGGTAAGAAAGGCCAAACACTTTGTGTTATTCATCACACACGATGCATGTATTAAAGCCAAAACCTCTTCTCGGATAAAGATCCTGCTGTAGAGAAATAGATACGTGAGAATCCTGTGAACTATACATTATATGCTGCTCTGCACTTATTTCCCCTCACAAGCTTCTCCCTTGCTTCAATCACATTAGGCCTTTCCAGGGTTTTTTTTCTACCTGGGACACCGTATGAATCAAACAGGCAACAGATCCTTAATCAAACAAAAGGCCTTAATGACCCATTACTTACACTACTAGACCTCCACGCCGGGCGGAAGCCTTTTGAGCAGTCTTTCACGCGTGTATTGGACTGCTGACAACGGAAGTGGCCAGTGTTGGCCATAAATAACCGCTGCACTGTCCACTGGCCGACTTAACGCGCTACAGCATGTGAAGTTGCAGATCATTCTGGTACCCACGCCCAGCTACACTTCATACTTCCTCAGTGCTACGTTTTTAATCGCTGGGGGCAGACTTATTGTAATGGTATGTTTTGATTGAATTGCATATTGTTGTGCCGGCTATAAATAATGACATCCCAATCTGCCTTGAGATCCCCTGTGTCACGTAAACAGTAATTATGGTAACTGATACCACAGAGTTGAAGTGGTTTTACACCGAAGCAGAAAGCTCTGGTGAGGTGACAAAGCACATTTAAACAGCAGTCTGATTCTGTAATGATTTTCCACTGCATATACCAATACATATACCAATGCATAAAATAAAAAAATGCTTGTTTTACTCTTGATATACACTTAACATTGGTGACACGGTTACATTCATTTCCAAATATTGAAAGGATCAAATAGCTGTCCTGTCTTTGTTGAACATAAGTTTTGGGAAAAGTTCAATTTTTATGGACTTCTTTTTGGATGTCGGAAATAAAAATACCAACGATCTAGAATCAAAATTGGGTCTACTATCAATTGGGTCTGGTTGCAGTGTTTCGTAAGTTTAGTTGGAGAAACACATTCTACATTCTTCGGGTCCACCCAAATCTCCATACTAGCATATTGCATAGTAGGCGAGAACAGTATGTGGTATGGACGAAATCATATTTATACATAGTATGCAAAAAACTGTATTCTTAAAGAACATTTCAACTAGCTCGTAGCTTAAAATTACCTGGACATATCTGTAGTCACTGATGTTCGATAGTGATTTCAATATTGTTCACAATAAAATCCCATCCTATAACTGAAAAAAAAAAAAATCGTACTAGCGTCACTACCAAACCCCTCCCACTCTCCCTCCCCCCAGCCAGCCAAGCTACTCTAGTTCACGTCACACAGTTGCACAGCCAGTTAGAGTGGACAGAACACTGTCATATGTTTTTTTTATTCTGAAAGTCTCTGGCCAACTAACAGGGAGGGGCTCAATCCGACAAACTGCAGCTTTAAAATACCCTATCTATCGTACTATCGCCGGCGGAATTTGTAGTGTGCAAACTATGGACACTACAGTCACTTGAATTACCCATAATGCATTTTGACCGGAGGATAACTTCTTTACCAAAAACATTTAAATGGTACTAATAACATGTACAACCCTAGACCAGCAACCCCAATGTACAGGCAACTTAATAAACTATATATATATGTATATGTTCCATGAATAAATATAACGTTTTGGGTTTGTTGCATATCAAAATCCACAACACTGTAGTTTGACCAAAAACATGCATACTTTTGGCTTGCATCTAATAGTAAGCCCGAAATCATGTTGTACGTATTAAACTGTTTCAGATGCAACCTTGCGTTCCAGGAGTTCCACATTCCGCCCAAGCCTCCTAGGATTCAGGCATTGAGGCCTGGTGATGATCACCAGGTGCGGCAAATTAATACGTCTGATTGCACACTTTGAGCATGTCCAGTGGGCGCTGTCCATGGTCCTGAGTGGTCTTAACTCAATCAATACACCAAAAGTCCATAAACCCTTGTGAACGTATTTTATCAATGCAGACCAATCAATGGTCTGCAGAGTTGCAAGCTCCAACAATACGACATGGCTGGTACAATGTCGCCTTAGGTGACAATGTGTTCGCCAGTAGAAAACACCCCTCTTTCTCCATTTTTCTTCGCTAATAAAACAGCAAAGTTTCTCTCTAGACTACAAGCCAAATCCTAATTTTATTTGGAAGCTTGGATGCTTGTATTAAGAAATGTGCATATAAGTGACGGATTCCACTCTGTGAAAATTGTGGATGCGGAACTTTAAGACATCCTAGTTCTCTACACTTTTAGACTTACTAAGGAAAGGACTGTGGGACCTTAACATTGATATTTCTGTCTCCTTTTTTTATTGCTTTTATTTTGTTCTTTTATTTTCTGTATGACCTCATGCTGACCTCCCTGGGCTGTACTGTGCTGAGTAAACCATTATTTTGAAAAGATATGACACCACACCACACCACACTATCCCATACCATAGCTTGAAAAACTACACCAGTGTTTCACCTTCATATATCCAGCAGTGGCACAGCACTGCTGTCAGCCATGCAAAAATATGCTTTTTTAAATTAAAATAAATTCCATTACAAATGATGTTGGGCGCCTACAAAGCATACATATACAAACTGCAGACTGAAAACTGTATTTGTGCTAAAATTAACCCCAAAAGATGTGGCTACGTTCATAGTGCGCTCGCATGATATTTATTGTTATGTTATATTGTTATATAATATTGTATGAGACCATTTTGGTTGGAATGCACCAGAGCCCTACTGGAATCAGTGACTACACTCAAACATCTCTGTGCCCACACACATCAGCTCTGTGCACGTGCACATCAATACCGCACCATGCAAACGCACATCAGCACCGTGCACGCACACATCCACATAGTGCACCTCACAGACATCGCAGCACCGCTGCTGGAAAAACTCATAGATGGAACACTGAACACCATGCCACACCATGCCATACGATATCATGTAAATTAGGTGGGATATTCTTGGTGCTTATTGATGTCACTACTAATCTTCCAAGGCTGATTTTATTATATATATATATATATATATATATAAAATCGTTTTTTATATTTTTATCCTCAAAAGAACTCACCTCAGACAGGTGCTGTCTGTTTGTGGTTTCAGACTGACCATCAAGCTTTCTGCTCTCAGAGATTCTGTCACTTCTTTGGCCTTCGTAATTTGCAGATCCAAGTCTACAAAAAATACCCAAAGACACCCCAAAAGCCACTGCCACAATGAAACACATGGATGACATTTTTTTCAGGATTTTTTTTTTCTGTTTCTATTATAACTTTTTTGTAAGGTTGAGACGGCTTTTCTATCTCTCTCTCTCTCTCTCTCTCTGTCTGTCTTTGTCTCTCTCTCTCTCTTTGTCTCTCTCTCTTTGTCTCTCTCTGTCTTTGTCTCTCTCTCTTTGTCTCTCTCTCTGCCAAGCTTCACGTCTATATCTATCCTTGGACTAATCTCACTATTCTTGCATAGCGTTCAGTTTCCAAAGATAACTTCGACAGAATTAACTCTACAGTTTACCGAGACTAGTGGCACCAAGGGAAGAAGCAGTGAGTAGATTTGACGTGAAAAATGTAGATGTTGCATTTACCTTTGTTACTGTTTTCCAGGTATTTTAGTTCAACCAGGAGGGCTTTGTTCTCCAGCATGGAGTTCATACGACCATTCTTCTGGTTCTCAAGCTCCATCTCTGAGTGTAAACAGGAGACAAAATAGCAAAGTCTAAGAAGGATACACAAAACGAGAGAGCTTTGTGTTAGTTGCCAAAGCAAAGCTCTTTCTCGTCTTCTGTGACTGGGCTAATTACTATAGGGGCGGAAATGAATATGTGAAATATAATAGCACAGTGCAGTGAAAGGATGCGTTATATTTCAATTGCATTACACCTCCAAAGCCTGCAATGTGGGCATATTTGATTTGTGTTTTTTTTTTTGTCTGGGTATTTTTAAGAAGCAAGCAATCAGGACTTGAAACTCCCCTGAGCCCAAGAGTAGGATTTAAGTTATATTTTTCATTATGGATGTGTCCAAGGGGAGTTACCGTATTTCCACATTAGTATAGTTATGCTTGCTAACATGTATTGAAATGAGAAGTGTCCATTGTTGAGTCCTGCAGAGTAATTTAATGGGATAACATAAATAAAGACTAGAACCAGATCAAAGCAATTTTCATTAAGTTTTAGCAGAGCACTCTGCACACAATCTGTGTTTGAGGTCCTCACTGTGCGTTACCTTTATATATGGAGTCCACGTCCTTCTGCAGGTGGAGGATCTCAGCTTGGGCCTGGCTCCCAGACACTGACTCTCTGTTCCCAACCAGGCTGAAGCTACAGTTAAATCTCCTGATCTCTTCAAGAAACTGCTCTTGCTCCTCACTGGCCTTTGTTCTGATTTGATCCTTTCATGAATAAACGGTGAATTACCATACATGGTCTTCCTTGATGCTGTTTTATATATTGCCAATTTTAAGATGCTGCTTATATTATTTTGTACATAACTGCCAATCTACAGGCATAGGTTTGCCTCACATGTACCTCATTGCAGTGCAATAGCAATATAAATTCCTAAAGAAGGTAGTATAGTCTTAAAACGATTGTTCTTTGAGGGTGGAATACAAAAAATCTAACTTTTTTTCTCTTTGGAGAAGAGAGTACTTAATATCCTCAGCCCTGTACTGTGTGTGCGTGCGTGCGTGTGTGTGTGTGCGTGCGTGCATGTGTGTGTGTGTGTGTGCGTGCGTGGTACAGATCAGACCACTAGTCACCAGATGTTCCTTGAGGTGGACCTGCTGGAGGAGCAGCTCCTTCAACTGTCTCTCTGTCTGCTGCTCCTGTTTCTTCATCAGATCGTGTTGCAGCTTCATCTCATACAACTGCTGAGTCTGGAAGGACAGGTGGATGCAGTGTTAAAAGAAAAATGTGTATTACCATGCCAACAGAATTTACTCATGGAAAGATTACTCTGAGAAAATAAACATTACCAAATGCACTGCTGTACAACAATACGGCAAACATTTATCATCACACATAATATGTGTTGTGGTCTCTCCACACCAGAAAACAATGAAAACAAACAAATCATTCATGAAGGGCCTTTAGGAAATGCCCTCATGCATGACATCCACTTCCTGAGACTAGGGGTATCAGTAGTTGAATTATTTTGTTTATTGCTTTGCTTTTGGCTGGAGGGATTCACATTTTACAACAAATGTCTGAGTATTTACAATTTTATATAGAATGTATTATTTATTTATTGACTGAGATAGAAAGATAGAATACACAAGTGCGTCATTTATCGGATACTGTGTTATACTGTGGTTATCAGCAACAAATGCAACTTCACCTTCTTTGGTTCCTCATCTGATGTAAAAAAAAAATTGACAACCAAGAGAAGGGGTGGATGGAGATATAAGGGTATTTAATATTTGTCATTATATCTCTCACATGATAAGGCTTCCTACAATGACCCTTATGTTATCCGGTGAAAAGTAGCCATTGATTTTGAAGTGCCACTTGCCATTGATCCTTTGGATTGTACATGAAGCAGCTGGTATACATTAAGTGTCTCAATAATGGAAGCCCACTCATTTATATAAATAGATTTATACAATGTATTTTAAGACATAATGTTATGAAGCTCTTCTAAGTATAACGTTATATAAAAAAACCATCTTACCTTGTTAAAAAGCTCTTGGTTGTTCTTGATAAGCTTTTCATTGGAGGCCTTGATTTGATCTTTGCATCGGACGACTGACACTTTAACTAATATTTAAAAACAAAACAAAAAATGTGTATCATGTAACTTCACAGGCAAACGGTTAGCTTGCTAACCAGAGAATATAATATATAATAATTGGGTCATTATGTTGTACAGCATGTTCATAACCACTGGTCATGGCTTATGCTAGGATAGATGCATTGCTCGTAGCTAGCAAACTCACCTTCGTGTAATTTCGTAATTTTCCCAGAGAATAGCTGTTCAGCGAAGATAATTTGTTGAAACAGTTTGTCCAAACTCATGTTTGTGTTTATGTTTACAAGGGTTTCAATGGTAAAGTAAGGGTCAAATTTGGGAAAAAAAACTCGGAACACTAAAACTCTAGTCAGAATCGTCAGGTGTCTTCTGTTCTAGAAAGGCCGTCGAATACAAATGTACAACGTCAGCACTAAAACCATGAGCGGACGCGCCAGATCGTTTATTACACGAAGTCTTCTGAGAAGTCGTCTTTAGAAACTGCGCATAACTTGAAGCCTGGCAAGATTGAATCCAGCTTCCTTGCACGGTAACGCATGGCACAACAACATGCAGGTGTACGGTTTCATGACGCAGTTAAAACATGCACATAATGTAACCCTAGAACGTCAGTCATGTGTTTTGTTGATCAGCCCATGTGTGGGTAGAAATCACAAAAGTAGTGATCCTTGCAGCACTTGATAGACCACCGTGTCAGTGTTGGGTTTTGGTCGGTTTCCACCGGTCTCCTGTAGACTTTTACCAATAATTTGCCTAGAGGGGGGAAAGGAAGAAGCTTTTGAAGCCGTGCCACGGGCCGCATTATCGTGTGAACGGCTGGGGTGTATTGCGAATGGGGGACTACATCATCCTGACATTCATTTGCAAATTAAATATTGCATATTGATTGAGGCTTTCTGTAAATCACCGGATGTGGCTAACCTCTGCCTGGTTGGCGGCGTTCCCTCTGGAGAGTAGAATAAGCAAAGTCATCAAACCCCAAGCAGACAATTATTTTAGTAGTATTGCTTTATTGTCCTTTTATTGCCGCTCTGTTTCCTCGAAATGCCCTCCGCTGAGGTAGTGCTGATCGAAAATCAACGTTTACATAGGCTAAGTACGGAAGACGAGCTTAGTCTACTTAAATATGTTGCGTTTGGGAGCTAGTGAGCCATCTGTTCATCTTTGATATTATACGGGCTAGTCGAGGCAGGCACACGTCACATCGATTGATTGGTTTTTCATCGTCGATGGCAGACAAAGAAAAACGCGTTGGCAAGGGGAACACTGCCTTGGAAAAAGTCCTAGCTGATCAAATGCCGGTTTTGTTAATTGACTGACACCGATAGGTGTACACGTAGTCATACATATAAACGAGGGCCTTGAACATCTGTTAAAGGATAGGCCTAACTAAAGATGGTTTCACGTGGGTTATGGTTACCGCTAGATGGCGGTAGTCGCTCAATATCTGCGACATTCTGCGCAACGTGGGCCCTGGGGCCACTTAACAGGAACGCACGCAATGCAACATCTAACATTTGGCATATTTATGAAATACGGATAGTCTCGTTACCAGCTAAAGACATTTCTCTAATATCTATCTAATTAGGTCTCTTGATTAAGTCCATCTAATGACCGCCTTTTGCTTCTCAGCTGTTTTCCCCCTCATTTCCTAAATGGCAGGCCTATTAACATGTTATCAGCGAATGGGATGACGAGAAGGATTTAAGACCCAGCCTGTACATTAAATCGATAGCTCGGTATGTAACGATTCCTGTGCGGGTTATACGAATATTTACTTATTTATCCATTGGCTCAATTGGTTGACGCGTATCATAGTAACCCTACATTAAATAATCAAAGTCCAACACAATCAATTCCGATATAGGCTACTATCAGACAAGAAGTCGTTAACCCAGTTCTCTTGCATTTCACTCTCTTACTGGGTGCAATTAACCCCATTGTAAAATGTAAACCTACCACACACACACGTCAATACTTACTTGCTGGGATTGATTACAAATGGTACGTTAACTGCAACCATGTGTTTTATCACTTTGGACCTATTTGCAGTTAACATTTTATATAATTTAAAAATATTAACGAGTTAGGCTGCTTTAGGATTGGGTTAAACTGAAAGGAGCTGGATGGACTATCGCGGAGCGTTGAAGTGAGCGGTGTGCGCCAGTGGGGCTTTGGTTACATGCGCTCAGGACGCGCGCACTCGAGCATCCCACTCACTGGAGTTGGAGGGCAGTCCCGTGCGCCACGCTGGTTTTCGTTGCTCTTTGATTGGACTCGAAACAACCCGGGAGCTGAAAACCTTTTTTTTTTCTTTTTCTTCTTCTGTTTTTAATAAATGGTTCTTGCAGTTGTTGTTTTTTTGTTTTGTTGTGGTTGTTGTTGCTGCTGATATTGTTAAAAGACTGTGGCGGATTTGAAGGGGTGCACTTTCGGAGCTGGAAGATATTCCTCGCATGAAGCGAGGACCGTTCGACACCGGACCGCGGAGTGCGCACACTATCGGTGTCTTGGATTTCAAGACAGACAAGATGCTTTGGACATTAAACTACTGCTAAGACGCTTTTTGAAGTACACGTTTATTGTTCCCTCCATCAAACCCTCAATGTTTCACACAGACAGAAATACGATGATCCTCGCGGTTCTGTATGTCGTCCTGCCTCTTCTTGGTAAGTTGATCTTGTTTTTGTTCTTTTCGCCCTTCGCTCGTGTTGCCCCAATCCACCAGCGATTTACAAAAACACGATTCGGTTACTAAATAGCAGTATGTATCGCTTTATAAAGAGAGAGAGAGAGAGAGAGTGTGTGTGTGTGTGTGTGTGTGTGTGTGTGTGTGTGTGTGTGTGTGTGTGTGTGTGTGTGTGTGTGTGTGTGTGTGTGTGTGTGTGTGTGTGTGTGTGTGTGTGTGTGTGTGTGTGTGTGTGTGTGTGTGTGTGTGTGTGTGGGATCGTCCGAATCCCAACCAGAAAGCGCGTTGGCAGCTCTGCGAGGTGAAAGTGAATCGTCTGTAAAGCACCACGTTTTATAGACTTCTCCAAACAAGCAGCAATTAACTTTTGCTAAGTCACAATAGGCTATATGACACATACATACATTTCCCACCTTTAAATCAAACACTTCGTTGAAGTCGTTCTTTTATTATTTGGTCAATGGCATGTTCCACATCTGTTTTGTTCTTGTTGCTCACACGTTTCCACGCTCGAATGGTTCAAATCCGGCTAAGCAGCTTAATCTCTGAACATTTACTCTGAAGGAGAGAAACAAAACTACACTCCATCATTATGATCTTATGATAAGTATTATTATTATTATTATTATTATTATCATGATTATTATTTCTTCTTCCAATGCCCAGATGTGTGGTCGTACGCTGAAGAAACCGTGCACGCCGGGGCCACCGCCAACCGCTTGGACTGTGTGAAGGCCAGCGAGCAGTGCCTGAGGGAGCAGGCCTGCAGCACTAAGTACCGGACTATGAGACAGTGTGTGGCCGGGGGCAAGCAGAGCAACTTCAGCATGGTAGCCGGCTTCGAGGCTAAGGATGAGTGCCGAAGCGCCATGGACGCGCTCAAACAAAGTCCACTGTACAACTGCCGGTGTAAAAGGGGCATGAAGAAAGAGAAGAATTGCCTGCGCATGTACTGGGGAATGTATCAGACATTGCAAGGTTTGTACATCCTACGTCTGCGTTTATTTGATTTGTCACTCAGTGTTGACGAGCTACAGTTTGTCTGAAATTCGCATCGCCCCGTCCATAATCCCTGCCAAACCAGCTCAGATCATGATGATTGATGATTCCCTCTCATATCATTATGCCCCTACCTAAAACCACTACCACACTTAACAGTCAGACTCACATTGACAGCAAAAACACACATTTGGTACTTGTTCAACTTTTCAACTCTAGTCCTATTCTCTCATCCATTCGAGCCGTGTCTGAACTTCAGTTATACGTACTTTTATACCCTGTGTCCGTTCTAAATGAAACCGTTCTTATTGCTCCTGTGTTGAATACAAACTATTTTAGCTGTTGTATTTCTGATCTCCAAAATCACTTTCCTTGAAGGTAATGGGGCGTGAAGCAACTCAGGGCTGCTGCTGTGTCTTCTCAAAGAGATTTGGTGTGTTTGTGAGTGTGTGTGTGTGTGTGTGTGTGTGTGTGTGTGTGTGTGTGTGTGTGTGTGTGTGTGTGTGTGTGTGTGTGTGTGTGTGTGTGTGTGTGTGTGAGTCCGTGCAGTGAGCTCACTTCCAGTTGCACAACACAGCTGACCAAGCTGCCTAACCAAGCGTGTGGGTGTGTGCCACCATGGATATCGACTGACCCAAATAACCCCCCTTCCCCCGCAGGCCAGTGTGAGGGGACGCTGTCATAGTAAACAACAAAACACACGGGGGTAGGGTGGGTGCGGGGTCAGACCCTGGCCCATCAGCCAGTTTCTGAGACCTGTCTGTCTGTCTGTCGGTCCCTCCCTGCGTCCGTCTGTCCCTTGGACAACGTGGCACTGTCTTTCTTGTCTAATGCCTGGTGCTCTATCTCCCATCCCAGGGAATGACTTCCTGGAAGACTCCCCATATGAACCGGGCAACAGTCGTCTGTCGGACATATTCCGTCTGGCTCCCATCCTAGGTAAGGACCTTTCCATTCACCCTGTCTTTCTGGGTTGCTTTTTCTTCTTTTGTTTGATGTGTCTTATGGCTCAGCGTTTTCTATGTTGTCGTTGGTCAAGAAGGAAGCTGATCTGCAAGCCTCCGAGCTGTGCATGCTTTTAAACCCAGGTTTCCCCTGTCCCGTCGAGTGTCTGTCCTGCCTTTTTGTTCTCTCCTGTATCTATCCTTTTGTGTCCTCCCCTAACACAGTGCATGCCAGCTCTGCAGTAATCAAACCTTGCACGGGGAGCTCAAACTTCTGTGTGCACACTGGTATCAGGTGGAGCCCCATAAACAGTGGGCAATTGGCTAGGGTTAAAAAAAAAAGTAAGGAGTTTTCATTAGTGTTGTTATTGTTGTTTGGATCAGGTTGCAGGTGTAGTTGCAGCCCTCGTCAACAATCGGAACGATGTGTTTGCCAAAAGCCTGTTTGAGATCGACTGTGAGTTGTATATAGTCTGTGAGTACTGCTGAGAGAGTGAGATGGGGTTGAAAGGGAAGCTTTCCTGTTATTTTCCTTGTGTGAGAGCGATGTTGTCAGCCTCCATTAGATGGCAGTGTTATTCCCTTATTTACTACACATACACATACACATGCACACACACATACACATATACACACACACACACACACACACACACACACACACACACACCTGGTGATCGTCCTCTGCCCTGCACTTGAGACAGTTCAGGGCATGTATTGTATTGAATTGCATTCTTTTTGGTGCAATAATTTAATTTCTTTGTTGTGAAATTGAGAAATAGGAATCCCACAACAAGTCAGTGAAACATATGGTAGCTTCACCCTTATAAAATAACATTTTGATCAGTGTGAACGACCAAAACACACATAACTATAGTAGTACCTTCTTGGTCAATCATTTTGTGGACCTACATAGTTTGGAACCCGAATATGAGTCTGGAGAAATTGTGCCAGAAGAATTTCTCTGACTGACTCAGTACTTGTGACTCCTGTATCTGGGTAAGACATCCTCTCGATCCTGCACAAGCTGCAATCCAGTAATCGCCGTTAGCAATACAACTCTAGAGCGGATCTTAGTGGTTTTCATCAATGCCTCCTTTATACTCTTCTTACCCACCCACCCACCATCACAACCCACCCTCCCTCCCACGCGCATAAGTGGAAGATTGATCACTTAGAATACGGAGGGAACATCTCCACAATGGAAAAGTCATTGCCCCCCCAACCCCCCTTTAACATGAGCGCCCCTGCCAGCGAGGAAGGAGGCGAGGCGGAGCCATCAAACCTTATGCAGTGCGGGGAGCATAGTTCACAGCGCAGCCATGTAACAACCCTCAATAACCCCACCACCTCCTCCACCCCCCCCCCCCCCCCCCCCCCCCCCCCCCCCCCCACTGCAGCCTGAGCTATCGGCTGCCGGAGCGAGGGCACGGAGATTTACGGCGCCGAGCTCAGCCCAGGAAAGGTTCTCCTTATTCGCCATCTGAAAACCTCTTTATGTTGATTGACGGCTTTGCGCGCAGATTTCTCTTTCTTGCTCTCTCCATCCCTCTCTCTCTCTCTCTCTCTCTTTCTCTCTCTCTCTCTCTCTCTCTCTCTCTCTCTCTCTCTCTCTCTCTCTCTCTCTCTCTCTCTCTCTCTCTCTCTCTCTCTCTCTCTCTCTCTCTCTCTCTGTCTCTCTCTCGCTCTCTCTCTCTCTCTCTCTCTCTCTCTGTCTCTCTCGCTCTCTCTCTCTCTCTCTCTCTCTCTCTCTCTCTCTCTCTCTCTCTCTCTCTCTCTCTCTCTCTCTCTCTCTCTCTCTCTCTCAGAGACAGAGAGACCTCCAGCTCAACCTGACAGTGTCATTAAAGGATAGTTATGGAGCAATTGTGTGTGTGTTGGTGTGTGTGTGTGTGTGTTTGTGTGTGGGAGCAAAGCATTATGTGGAATAGTATTGACTTGTGAAATCAAAAAGTGCAGCGATTGCAGGCATGCAGAGTAATAGCAACAGGGTAACAGAGAAGCAGCATGGGAGGGACTAGATGGCAGCAAAGGAGCGAGAGATGCCTGAGGGGCTTGACCAAGTGATCTGCAGGTTGAGAGACTAATAAAGGTGATAACAAACAGAGGGTCTAAAAACACGTAATCGTAACATTCATTTTACTGAACTTGACCCATTGTTGTTGTAAAAGGGATGATTCATCCTATTGATGAATGTCCTATATTCATTGCGATCATTAATTATGGACCCTTGGAACTTGTCCATAATTCGACAAACCCAGTGTACTATAGATATGTTATTGTCTGTGTCTGTCCCGTGTTTGTCTGTTAAGCAGTAAGACACTCTGGTCCCAGGCTGTGGGAACAATAGGCTGGCATATTTACTCAGGGCTTTTCTAATAGACCCCATAGGCCCGAACCAAGCCTCTAATCTCCAGCAAAATCCTCACACAATGTGCACTAATCCACAGAGTCACACACAAGCACATCCACCCAGAGTCGCACACATGCACAGATACAATTAAACACGCACACACTCGCATGCACGTACGCACGCACACACACACACACACAAACACACCTATCCTCACAAGAACACCTGTCTGCATCAGTCTGATTGTGTTAATGTCTGTGACGTTATCACATAGCTTTCTGAGCAGATGGACAGCACCTGGGGGGGGGGGGGGGTATTTCCACACAAAACCTCTTCTTTCATAGACAGTGCGTATTTCATTTTAGACTAGTATTGAAGAGTTTGAATCCATTTCAAATGACAAAAGTATGTTTTTGTAGTATGATGGCGCGACCAGCTGCACTCTCACACTCAGAAGTGGGTTTAGTTTCAAGTCCCATGAAGGATAGAGTGGCATTGGAGGACCCTGGATGAAAACAACACACACACACACAGAAACACGCACACATGCACGCACACATGCACGCACACATGCACACTCACTGAAAGGTTTGTTGTCGAGGCGGATTGATTTGGTAACTCGTTGGAGCTTAAATAAACAAAGATATGTAAAGTCCTAGTTTTATGGAATGGACACCTAGGCTGTACATATTGAGGACATTGGTTACCGCCCCTGTTAATATAAGATATCCAGCTGTCAGGAACCTGTGTAAGCTGTGTATGAAATGCAAGGTGAAGATGCTGCCCACATCACATCTGATATATCGTAGGCTGCATATAATCAAATTTAATTTAATCATTTGAAGGATTATTACATGATTTAAAATGTTCTGGCATATTTATTTAATCCTTGCTGTCAAACAGGAATTCTATTTTTTTGAGAAGAGGGGATGTTTACTTAAATATTGCATACCCTTTATAGAGTTGCATTGTAATATTCAGATAAGGTTAGATTCAGGCACTGTATAACTCTTCTATTCGACTTTAATATTCTTCATAGTATCATAAAGGGTGCTACACTGGCACAGTTGGTGTTGTTTCATAGCTCCAGAGATCCATGAAAGTAGGACTTAGCTGTTTGGTCACAGTTTGAAACCAAATGTTAGTTGTTTGGATTGTGTATTGGGGCAACCCTGCAATGTTCTGGCATCTGATTCAGGCTGAAAGTGTTGAATGAAGCTTGTAACGAAGGATGGATGGATATCCTTTTAATATTACTTTCCATATCAGTTTTTTCTAGCCATACTCACATACATTTGTACCTTTTCAAACAGAGAACTCTATGAATTGAGTGCCTTCGTTTTAATTTAATTAAACCTGCTTGGTCCACATTACTCCTGAAACCGCAGACTAGGCGTATGGGTATTCATTTGTTTACTACAACACATTTGTTTTGTCTAGGTGGGCTTGTGTAAAGCAAAAGTTATGCAAATGAATTCACAAGTCACACTTATGTGAATGCATCAGTTAATGCAAAGTAAACAAAAGGAATAGATTGACACAGCAGTGGTTTTAGCTCTGTCATGCACATAACATGCAACATAACACTGTTTTCATTGTAGATGTTGTACATTTTGCTTATTTTGTATAAGCAATTTGCAAGGGAGCGAGAGAGAGAGCGAGAGAGAGAGCGAGAGAGAGAGAGGAGCAAGCAGCTGGATAACTATAGATGTCAGCTGCAGTAACATGATCACAGCATGTTCAGTTGCCCATCATGCTTCATTCATGAAAACAATTGTTTTAAGATTCATGTTGTTTAATGTGCTTCTTTGTTGTCTTAATTTGTCGCAATGCCTAGATTGTGTGAAATTCTACTGTATTTGTCTCTGTATATACAAATTAAACTGATAACTTACTTCCAATTCACACAAACATCATTGGGACAGACATTAGCTTTGATATGTATATAATATTGCCACCTCGGCAGATCCAAGAAAAGAAAATGACTAGATGTTGTTTAGGGATGTAATCATACTGTGTATCTCAAATGTTTTCTTGAGGTTTATTTATTATGAACCTTTATTTTTCAAGAGTTAGGGGTTAAAGGACGTTTTGAAGAATTTCTATTTTAAATATTTCTACTATTCTCTTATCTTTCAAGGGCACCACAGTTCCGAGGGTTACATTTCCTGAACTCTGTGTTTCAAAGCTTCCAGATCCACGACGTCCTTATTTACAGGTCCTCAGAGAGCAATTATACAATGTGCCAGTGGTAATAACAACAGAGAATCCCAGCGACTGCAAGCATTATGAAGAAAGTACCAGCAGAGTGGACCGTTTTGTCTCTCTGTGTGTTCTGAGTCTTTTCTTCTTCTCTTGGGCTCCGGCTCCTCTCATCCGTTTCATGCTCCCCGTCTGGCCCCACGATGGGCTTGTACAGCGTGAGAGGGAGTGTGGAAAACCCCTGTCTGCATATCAAACATGTCTGCATATCACCCACTCAACAGCCACAAGATGCGCTCCCAATGCACCAAAGCCCAATATCTCCTCTCTTCTATCTGTCAACACTTCAGACATATTTTGTCCCCCCTCCACCATCCCTATCCCTACTCCTCACTCCTGCGACTCAAGTCAACCTTGAACTTTTAGTTAGGGGACTTGGAAGCTGACATACTGTATGCACATGTGTTTTATGTTTGTGCGTGTGTGTGCGCGTGTGTGTGTGTGTGTGTGTGTGTGTGTGTGTGTGTGTGTGTGTGTGTGTGTGTGTGTGTGTGTGTGTGTGTGTGTGTGCGCGCGTGTGTGTGTGTTTGTACGTGTAAGTGCATGACCAGGCTGACAAGCAGAATCATTTAAATCCATACGGTACAGAGCTTGTTCATGCATCATCCCTGGCTGAGGAGAGACTGACTCTTACAAATACTGTGTGTGTGTGTGTGTGTGTGTGTGTGTGTGTGTGTGTGTGTGTGTGTGTGTGTGTGTGTGTGTGTGTGTGTGTGTGTGTGTGTGTGTGTGTGTGTGTGTGTGTGTGTGTGTTTTTGTGTGTGTCATTCTTAGAGGAAAGATAGAGGTCATAAAGTAAAATGTGTTGGGCAAACATGATCCTTTTTATTCTTTCAGAGTTAGTAAACTCTGCATATTATTGATCTCTTTATTTCACTCACAAAGTGTTTTGCGTTCATTTAGACAAAATTCACTTCGATGTGTAAAGTTGGCTATTACCAGACTTCATCTGTTTGCTATTTAGAAGCTCTGCTACCACAGGTATTCTTATTTTGAAAATCGTTTTTTTTTGCCAGAACGAACCACACACGGTTACAAAAATAATTTCACTTTTACCTTTGTTTTTGTAATTCACAAGCCTAATGTATTCAGACATTTTGCTTAGAAACATGAACAATATAACCTGGTGACCTTGTCCGAGGGAATTGAGCTAGCAGAAGGGTGGGCCCGGATCGGGGCCGTGGATGCATCATGTCCATGCCGTTAACATGCAGGTAAATAACGAGTGATGTGTTGCTTGTAACGCAGAACAACATTTAGGCTTGTTAGTTGCCTGGTAACATGGCTGTCCAGTACGAACGTCATGCTCATTACATTGTCGCTAACGATCATCAATTTCTGGGACCTCATCAACATACTGTTGAATCCCCTCTGCCTCATTTCCCAGTAAACTGCTCATTCACCGCATGAGTCATTGAGCACATATCTACAACTCTCTCATCATTGCACACATAATGCCTTTGTCTATTCTGTTCCTGTTGACATGCCGATGAGACAGGGTTCGCTGTGAATCCATTTCAATCCATACGGATCTCTTGTCTTTGTACGCACGGAGACGGTACTCAGTACACAGTACTCACACAAGACGAGAGGAAACGGAGAGATCTGCCTGTGTAAGAGAACACTATATGACAGGGTGACATGGGCTGATAACACACTGCTATGCTGATGATTGAAAACGGATATCTTCATCACCAAAGCACCTCGGAATGCGCTCACAGTACAGCTGTCATCCATCCATCAATTCATCCATCCATTCATCCAGTTATCCATCTCTCCATCCTTCTATACTATGCGTCCAGGAATGAATAGGTTATATCCTTACATTCCTGAATCCATCCATTCATTCCTCCATTCATTTGTTCATCCAACCATTCATCCTTGTATCCTAACGTTCCCAAATCCAACCAACAGCCATCCACCCCGTGAATCCATACATTCATGCATGTCTTAAGCCGCACATCTCCCACTGTATATCCATCTCTCCTGTCCTTATTTGTGGGTGCCCACGAAGCAATGCGTGCTCGGTCCCATTGGAGCCTGTTCACAACCCAACACTTTGCTCTTCTAAAGACTCCCAGAACCCCGGCCCTCGGTGTGTTATTGTCCCCGCGCCTCGTCTCGTATGAGTCCTAATCGATACGGTGCCGTGTTAGATTGGAAACACGACGCCGTGTCTACAAGAATCTATTGATTCTGTGCCCGTTGCCCTCCTCCTCCTTTCTGCCCAAGCGCTTCCGTTTGAGGAGGGATCAGAGCCCCCTGTCCTCGGCCCAGGCCTGGGGTCTAGAGTTCTGCTGGAGCAGGACTGCCTGCTGCCCGGGGGTTTGTCCGTCCCTGACCTTGTCTGTTTCCTGTGCTGCGAGGTATTTCTGGGTACTTGACTCGCGTCGAGTATGCATTATGGATTCTCAAAGAACATTCAGTCCTTTTACTCGGGTTCACAGTAAGAGGCTGATGTGGTTTTTGTGTTTTATTAGTTTTTGAACAGCATGAAGCAGGGGGGGGGGGGTCGGTGTCTGAAATCAAATAAAGATGGATTGTTGTTCTTGTTTGTTTGAAAATGATATTGGTCAAACCTAATTCTTTATACTGAGGTTTTAGTGTTTGGGGAATATTACACAGACATGGAAAAACATGCGCACGCACACACACACACACACGCATGTGCGCGCACACACACACACAAACACACGGCGTGTTTATTTGTTTTCTATTATTTGAGTCTCTTTCCAACTCACCTTGCCTGCCTGGTAGCACGGGCTACCGCACGCTCTCTCTCACCACTTAATTCAGCACACCACTCTATAAATTACCACCACATCTGTGGTGCCTTTCCTGCACAGCCTCCACCACCCAACCACCACGTCGTTAGGCTGCAGGTCCAATCGCTGGTCGACTCACCGCAGGCCAAGAAAATCATTTAGTTAAAGGTGACTAGATTTGGAGTCCCCAGATTCTCTCTCTCTCTCTACCCCCCCCCCCCCCAGAGGCCTTTGATTGGATGAAAAGTTGAGGGGTGATTCATCATTGTTAATCGACAGGGTTGACAGCTTGAATCAGCGGGAGCTTGGGGTGGGGGGTGGGCCAGGTCTGCTTCCCCGCTGCTGTTTTATTCTGCATGCAAATACAGACAATTACCAAGTTACACACGCTGGGCCACAGACATGCACATGCACACATACATACACACATACATACACACACACACACACACTGACCTCTGATCAAAGTTGTATACTTGTGCACAAGCAGGCCCTGAATGTAAGCACACACACATAAACATCTATGTATCTCTCTCTGACACACATACACACAGGCACGCACACACACACACACACACACACACACACACACACACACACACACACACACACACACACACACACACACATAGGTACACACACACACACACACACACTGGTACACACACAACCACACACATACCTACACACACACATCGACGATTGCTCAAACGCAGAGCAATATGCAGACGCAGTTTAGGACATGTACTAGGCAGGGTGTGTAGTATTCCAACAAGTACATGGTACATTTATACATGTTTTATTAGAGTTCAGCTTATCATTCAGAGCAATGTTTTTTTTTTAATGTTACAACAAAGTAAATCTCCAGTGATCTCCATCTCGGTGGCTATCCGGCCAATGCCTTAATCTAACCTACACCTGTTCATGCACTTAGCCTGCTGAATTCCTGCCAACCAGCGTTTATACTCTAGTCACACATAAAGAACAACAAAAACAAAATTTATTGTTATAAACACAGCCTCCGCTTTTCCCCAAATATCCCCTCAATACTCAAACAGAAGGCCAGAAGTACCAGGTATAATGTTCATATTTATGTACGGAAAGCAAACATAACTGCCGGCAGATTCTCTGGGGAGAGCTTTAGAGCATCCAGTTTAATTGGGAGCCATTTTTGATTTACCATGCTGTGTTTTGCTTGGCTGACCACAGCCTTGACTGACCATTGGCAGGCGTACAGAATCCCAGCCTTGTGTTAAGCTGGCCCACTGAAGCCCTTGGATACACAATGTCTGCTTACACGGTTATACTTGATAATGTGCACAGCTGTCGTGGAACCACGCCTATGGTTAACACACAATAATCCCATTTTGAGTGGTTGGAATCAACACGCCGCATAGATTAAATAACGCTGTGTAACCTTATAAGTGGACTTTTTTTAACGATGGTTATATAAAATGTGTTACGGTATACTCTTTTATTGTTGACACAGATTACTCATTTTAGATTTTCTTTCTTCAGTGGTGCTCCAAGATTTTATCATGGTCAGTGAAGACAATGGTTTCCAAATGTTTTGAACCGTCTTTATTGTAGCCTGACGTGTGACATGTTTACGAACTACATTTCCCATTAGGGCGTTGTATAAGTATAAAATGTGTGTTGCAATGATATAGACATAAAACAAATAGGTAATGAGTGGTAAATCACAAAGTTCACAGGGTTGAAAAGTATTAAACATTTGGTTGTGATATTTACTGTATACCTGAAAAAAAAAAATTCTTTGTTCTGTGGTTGTTAGCAACAATATTCCAGACGAACAAAAATGCTATGCAGTAAATAAAATAAGACAATGACTCAACTGAAGCACATGGTAGCTGCAATATGCTCCAGAACACCTTAATCTAACAAAATATATAACATAAAAGTATATATTTTGTCATCATTGGCCTTAGGCACTGCCTCACATCTGTCTTGCATCACTACACAACACTAAACTGAAATGGACTTAACACTAAAGTAAACTCACTCACATCGGTCTCTCTTGTACAATCCAACGACATCCTCTTGTTGGTATAGACAACAATGTTTTATGCACATACTAAGTACACATTTCAACATAGATTTGAACAAGCCCACACATTCCCTCCCACAAGCTTTTTATACCTATCTAGGGCGTTAAATACGGCCATTACTACATATATTTCAAGGTGTTTCATGTATCAGATAACAAGTAATCTATCACTGCACCAGATTTGGCAGAAGACTTCAGATGTTTGATTCCTGGTCGGTTTTCATGCAAGTTTTGCCTCGCTTTGGTAAACACATCCAAATTCATATTATAAACATCTGTGTGCTTTGGTCTTGCATGTGTGTGACCAGTGGGGATTTGAAAAAGAGGTTCCCACAACTGAAATTATACCAAAATAAAAGCAGAATCATGTATTGACTGTGGGATAGTGTGCTGTAGGAGATCATGACTGGGGCGATGCTTTACTTTTGGACACATTTTCATTTTCACATGTTGTTTAGGGATTGTAATTTTGAAGACGCTCTAAGGAGATGTACTGTCCACGAACGAGTAGCACTAGATAGTCTACATGCAGTGGTCGGGAACCTTTTTATTTGGTAGAACCTCACAAAATGTACATACTTGAAATATTCATAGAAGCGGAAAAGAAGAGTTTACATAATAATCATCCAACCTGTTTAGGGAAGATATTCATTCATTGGAAATGAGACATGACATCTTAAACCGGAAAGAATTATGCATTGTCATATTCCCTTTTCTGCCATTTCATGATCTACTCTGATTCTACTTCTCTGATTGTGAATTATGGTATCATGGTACATAGATGTTGTTGCATTTGACCTGGAAATAACCCTAGCTTTGTGACTTTGTCCAATGAAAATATAGCTTTGTATCCCAGAAGGATATTTATACAATATTTACCTTAAAATGTAAGGACATTTTGGTAATGCAATCTATATTCAACTTTGTTGGGCAGCCATTGGCAAACACTGAAAGAGCCAAGTATGGCTCTAGAGACACTGGTTGCTGACCCATGGGTTATAGTCAGTTTAAGGTGCACTGAATATCAGGGAGCCCTCCTCCAAACCTGGGGCAAACAGGAGCTATACTCCCTCCTATTTTACCGACCACCAACATAGACCATTTCCCTCTCACTCCTCCCTCTGTCCACTTGGCACGCTACTCTTTTCATAACTGTCTGACTGCAATCCCGTGTGACACTTCATTTCCTCTCTTCCCCCTTTGACCCCCCAGTATGTCCTCGATTTTCTGCCTTGACCTTCCCGTGATCTTTTGTGAACAATGAGCCTAGTTTCTTAGTGCTGAACTGGCCCCCGCATCTTTTTGCAGAGGGAGGGGAACCCCGGAGCAGCGCTGTGACTATGGCCCCAGGCAGGGGCGGTGCCCAGGGCAAGGCAACCCAGGACAGGGAGCCTGTTCTGGGTAGAGACCCCCTGGGCAGAGGGGGGTCACCCTCCTCCACCCAACACCAGGATCCCAGTAGAAACAGGAGGGCGCATCCCAATTGGGCTGTACTGGGTAATGAACAGGACATTGCTCACATGTGTCTGAGTGTGTATACATGCATGTATATGTGTGTGTGTGTGTGTGTGTGTGTGTGTGTGTGTGTGTGTGTGTGTGTGTGTGTGTGTGTGTGTGTGTGTGTGTGTGTGGTGCGTATGCACATGCTTGTGTATGTCTGTGTGTACATTCAAGCATATGCACATGCGCGCACATGCGCCTGTATGTGCGCATGCACGCACATACACCAATACAAATAAATTTGACAAAGGACACACACACACACACACACAGGTCTGTGTGTGATTTCAAAGCTGATCTCTTAGACAGACAGGAACACTAGAGGGATCACTAGAATCTCATGTCTCCATCTGAAGCACAAGGAAGCTGAAATCGGTTCATTATCAATACATTCACCGTCCACATGTGGTGTGTATGGCTGGTGGTTCATCACACGCGATGAGCCCAGACCCGTGCACATTACCCCTGCATGGGTCCATAGGATGTGCTCACTGACGGGCCTTCCTGTCTGGTGTCGCGGTGAGGTGGAGGTGGGTTTCAGTGCCCTTTAGAAGAAGGTTGAAAGAGTCCGCTTGTCTGTCTGTCGGTGTGTCTGTCAGTCAGAGTGCCAGTCTAACTGATAAGGCAGCTGGGTCGACATGCCCTTCATATTGCCACAGCAGATGGGCGAGGTAATAGAGGGTGAGAGAGAGAGGGTGAGGAGAAATTTGATGAGGGAAAGTTCATGTCATGTTTTGATATTCCCGTTGCGTCGTATTGGTTCAAATCATTTCCCCGTTTAGAGGGCACTGCATGTCTAGAACTGTTCTCATCAGTTCAGCAAAAGCAGCCGTTCATGTCTGTGGATTGTAAATGCTCCATGATCATATTGAACTACCTAACAACGCGATTACTTTCAGTGCACTTCTGTACACGTTTCTTTATTATTTTGAAATGTCATCATATGAACACACAGCCCAAGGTAATGTATGAACCAAGTTTGTCAATATGTACAATAGTATTACTACAAGTAGAGTTGTAAATGTTCACACTATTGCACATTTTACAGACACAACAGTACAGAAAATAGAGTGAGCGGGAATCAATAACTTGTGTACGTTTTAAAGAACAACAATAAATAACACATACGATACAATATGATACACAAGGACTCCGATATTATGGTTGAGGAGTTATTGCATCAATTTGTTTGATTAGGTTGAAGAAAGAACAAAATGTCCTTTATTTCTCCAATTCTGGGGCACGTATTGAAGTACACCACAAACGTTACAGCAAACGTTACTTACAACACACCACCATGCATTGGAAGTGTTTGGCATCAGTTTGGCATCATATTCTGATTCAAAACAGGGAGAGGGTTACCGGAGCGATGTCTGATGGGAAAGTTGGGGGGGTTTTTGCAGGCGGACATTATGCACCATGATCAAAAGTGTTGTTTTGTAAAGTAGATGGGGACTCCGCGATGCCTTTTTCACCCTAAGGGACATTCTCCTTGCATTACAACGTTAACTATTAGTGTGTACACCAATATATCTGTCATCATGTGGAGACCCTGAACGGCTATGAGATTGTTCAGAGACAAATAAGGAACCCTGCAGTTAGCGGTTAGCTAACAGCTAAGCTACCTAGCTGCTGTTAGCTTTTCCACCAATGCGTGTCATTGTTAATACAGTACGGTTAGCGTCATACCCGTCACTTCTACTGTGTCTTTTTTATTTTTATTTTGTGGAACCAGCTCAACCTGTCATCTTTCCCTTTTGCTTTGTCAGCTCACTTAGACACCTTGTCTTCATCTTTCTTCCAACGGAGACGCTAGCGGAAGATTGGTTTGGATCATTAAAATGTAAGACAGTAAGCACCTTGCTCATGACGTGAGACATTAGCATTTGAAGCATCAGCGTTCTTGGGTAGAGAGAAGCTCAGTAAGTGCCACACCCAGAGGCTATATTCCCCTTCCCTAATTCCAGCCTTAACACTTTTATAGTGGATATTATGAGTCTTAATGTTTAATACTGTGGATTTATTTCAAAGCCAGACTGTAAGGTAAATACGACACACTGTAATGGTTTAATGTTCAGGCCTTTTTTTAGGAAGCAAATGGAGATGATGGGAATATCTTAATTGGAATATTTTACATGAAAGAAGTGAAGGAAGACCTTCTTTGTGAAATGTGTGAAAATTTGAGAATATAAGTAATATCAATAGAAGTTATTTAAACTACTGCAATCCTGGACTGAATGGATGCACACTGTATTGTAACTGTTCTGTGTTGTATTGTTAAAAACCTTAACTTTATGTATCTTATTGTAGGCGTATACTGTGTTGGCTTTGGTATTATCCTCATTCTAATTTTCAATCAGTTTCTTTTCAGTTATAGATTAATCGATTGTTTTTTAAACGTGGTAATAGGTCATTTATGATCGTCAACATTGTCAACCTATGCCATTTCATCACAGATCATACGGAAATAAGAACGTAACATGAAGGAAATCCTAGGTTTCTGCCAGTCTCTGCCAAACTGTTTGTAAACGTTCCAAAAGAGAATACTCTTCAATGTCACGACCAAGGGACACCGGTTGCGAGGTGTGTGTGGACGTGTAGGGATCTGTCCGGGCAGCGGTTGACTGTGGATTCCGAGAGAAGGTTAAGCTTCTCGGACACTGGTAGTATAGCACCACGGTGGTGTGTGTGTGTGGATGTGTGTGTGGATGTTCGGACCGTGTGGAGCTCGTTCTGGGCAGCCGTCTATTGTGATGTTCGTGCCCGAGAGAGGGTTATGCTTCCCGGACACATGTAGAATAACGCTACGGTTTGTGTGGATGGTGAAGCTCCGTTTCAGCAGGTTTATATCACGCACAGTGTGTGCGTGTGTGTGTGTG
This sequence comes from Lota lota, assembly GCA_026745465.1. Taxonomy (NCBI): domain Eukaryota; kingdom Metazoa; phylum Chordata; class Actinopteri; order Gadiformes; family Lotidae; genus Lota; species Lota lota. The sequence continues at coordinate 827,246 of JACYXH010000256.1, read as the reverse complement.
TGTGTGTGTGTGTGTGTGTGTGTGTGTGTGTGTGTGTGTGTGTGTGTGTGTGTGTGTGTGTGTGTAAAAGAGAGAGAGCGCCAAGAGACAGAGAGATAGAGAGAAAGAGCTGAGATTTTGCAATTCTATTATTTATTTGTTTTTATTATTATTATATTTGTTGTTAAATTAAAAGGCAAGACGATGTTGAACTTGGAAACCCGGTGAAAAGAAGCAAAGATGCAAGTCGAATTAATTATGTGTTATGGAGTTTTATTCCAATGCTAATATAGAACACAAAAATGTCAAATCTCGATACTCGCTGCTATCTCTACAGCGCGCTGTATTCTTGTCGATAGGCCCACCCCTTAAAGGTGTGGACCCGCGAGAGAACACCGGAGAAAGAGCTAGAGACCTCTGCAACAATGGGTTATATCTTCAGGGTTCTCAGCTGGGGGTCTTTGTCGAGAGGGGGATGTTTTACTGTTCCATGGGCACTACTCCGTTGGGGGAATTCAACGGTATCTTGGCCGCATACTATAGCAGATTTACATAAGGCCGCACTTCACAGGGTGTCGTTCGTTTCGGTAGAAGTGTCAGGTTACATTTCGGCAGACATCAAGTTGCGTGTTTTTTCTACAACATATTCCACCAGCAATTTGAACCATGGTCAGCTGACTCATTACCCTATTTGACCTCCTCCTCCATGTCAATGCAAAACTATAAATAACAGCATGATTGGTCACACATCTGTAAAATCACACACATCCACACACAATACACACACACACACACACACACACACACACACACACACACACACACACACACACACACACACACACACACACACACACACACACATTTCTCCCCACTGCCTTAAGGTGGCCCTATGATGCCAGTTCTGATGGCCATAATGCTCTGTACAGATTTATTTCAAGCTCGCCTGAAACTGTCTCTTATCTCTTTTTTGTTGAAATTAGCAGACTATACCTACAGGTCTTTGCACAGGATGTTCAATGTAAAATGTTTATGAAATGTGTTTTTGCAATTCATCTTTCTACTAAACACAGGAGAAGGAAAATGAAGATAAATATGCATATTTCTAAATAAATATAATAATTGAATCATTAAATAATAACTATAATAATCAGGTTTATTTTGATGTCCGCGTCGGAGTGAGGGTTAACTATTCTCGGACACTTATAGTGTAACGAAAAGGTGTGTGTCGCATTTCAACATCGCTCATTATAAATGATATCATTATAGACTGGGCACGCAAGCCTCGCGATGAGTCGTGTTGCGTAGCCTTGCGTCGATCCGTAAGGAAACGCTCCTACTCTAATCAATGCGGCTCGGCCCCAACCAAACGCGTGGTCTCCTTTTTAACAACGCGTGGCTACGCCCCGCTCCCTCTCTCTCGTCGCTGCTTGTGGGGACGTTCGCCACGTTGTCGACGGAGGTGTTTAAAACCAGGAAGTGAAATTCACCACGAGCCCGTATGGTCCCGCCAGCACTCACCGAATGTCGATTGTCCAATCGCATGGCCGAACGCGCGCTGCACCACTTGTTCATTTGCATAAAGTTAGCCGAAGTTCAAGTTTACAAGGTGGATGGGAGGCCAATACGCGAGGCCATGCGGTTGGTGGGGGGCCCCCCATGAATAAACTGTTTTCGAAGAAAATACATATGTTTGTATGTCAATTAATTAAATAGTGTATAGAATAGTAGTTGTAGTTAACTAGCAAGAAAATGCAAAGTAAACGAGAGGTGCATAGTCTGCGGAGGGACACAGGCTTGTAGTTATATGGGGGCTCCATATAATGACAGGTAATGCTCATACACAGTGACGGTACTAAAAAAATGTTCACGAGGTTATTGTGGACTGTAACCATAGGGATAACACGGCCCCTTCTTCCGGGAACTCTCAGCCCCAAACCCTTTTTTTCTTCTTTATCTCATATTGTTGAATTCCAGCTGTAACATGGGGTTCATTTACACCTAAATGAAGATTGTGTACAACTAAATTTGCCTAAAAACATTTCAAACCTTTTCAATGATTCAATTATTATATTTATTTAGAAATATGCATATTTATCTTCCTTTTCCTTCTCCTGTGTTTAGTAGAAAGGTGAATTGCAAAAACACATTTCATAAACATTTTGCATTGAACATCCTGTGCAAAGACCTGTAGGTATAGTCTGCTAATTTCAACAAAAAAGAGATAAGAGGCAGTTTCAGGTGAGCTTGAAATAAATCTGTACAGAGCATTATGGCCATCAGAACTGGCATCATAGGGCCACCTTAAGACAGTGGGGAGAAATGTGTGTGTGTGTGTGTGTGTGTGTGTGTGTGTGTGTGTGTGTGTGTGTGTGTGTGTTTACAGATGTGTGACACATCATGCTGTTATTTATAGTTTTGCATTGACATGGAGGAGGAAGTCAAATAGGGTAATGAGTCAACTGACCACGGTTCAAATTGCAGGTGGAATATAATAATGATAATAATAATAAATAAATAAATAATAGAATTGCAAAATCTCACACACACACGCACACACACACACACACACACACAGTCCCAGTGCTCCCAGTATGAAAAAGTGGGAAGCCATTGGGTTCCTTTCAAATTATAATTGTAATGTATTTAATCCATATTTATTCCATATTACATTTGACACATATTGTCATATTGGAATTGGAAGAGACTAGTGTTTGTCTTGGGCATTTAACGGAGAACGAATCATGCGGGCAAAGGTCCGGATTTGGCCCACGTGCCGCTAACTGAGTGTCCCTGATATGGAAAATCACATGTGATATATTGGTCTTCATCTCACACACTAGTGTTCTTTCCAACCTGAATCTCCATGAGGAAGGGAGAACATAAGCAGATAGATGTGGGTTTTGGGCTGATGTTTTGAAACAGTCCTCATACAGCAGGCATGTGCTAAAGGGATGAATAACTTTGTAGTGTGTGGATTAACGTATGTGGGTTTTTTACATATATTTGCCTGCATAAAACTGCCATGCAGTATATTTCACTACAAAGTGTGATACATACAAACTCTTACAGCACAGAGTTTGAAGATTTGAATTTGCTTTTGTGATTATGTTTTCATGCTGGTTTGTTTGTGTGTGTGAGTGTATTTGTGTGTGTGTGTGTGTATGTGTGTGTGTGTGTGAGTGTTTGTGTGTGTGTGTCTATGTGGATATATTTGTGTTTTTGTGGCTGTGTGTATAAAGCTGTGAGAGCGAAAATGAGAGCGAGAGATGCAGAGAGAGGGAAGAAGAGCGAGAGAGATGCAGAGAGAAAGAGGCAGAGGGAGAGTGTGTGGGATGTTTAAACTTAGGGGATTTACATGCAAAGCACTGGTGCCCCAGCATCTTACCATGGGGACGTGCGGCTGGAATGTACTCATCGCAAATGCGCTTAGGTCTCTCGCTAGGAAAGCAATTTAATTTACAAGTCAACACTCTGTAATGCATTCCCTTACTCCACCTCCCACCTCCTGAAGATATTTGAAGATTTCAACCATCAGAACCAGTGACGGTCCAATCTGTGTGTGACGCAAGCCCTAATGTTGTTCATTCTGTCTCATTATTTATATCCCGGATAAAAAGAAAAGCTCTTGTTATGTTATTATCTAACAGCATGTGTGACATTCCTTGTTAACCAGTTTGTATTTGTTCGCTTCCTCCCTAGAGGTATATTTGTTCAACTTTATTTTGGAAGAAAATAAAATGTGTCATTCACCTAATTTTGCCAGTATGTCATTCTCTTTATATTTTCTTCTGTTGCGGTTGTTTAATTTATTTTTAAATCTTCGCTATTGTTCAGTATATAGCGGTGGGTGAAAGCCTAAGTTGATTCAGCTGTTGTAGTATGTAAAAACGGTGTTTCTAAACTATGAATCAGTGGTTGGTAGCTGAGGTCTGAAGTGGATCAGCCCTGCCTGGCCCCGCACCAGCGGCTAATGTTATTGGCTACACTATTGGATCAAATGGCAGTTCAACTAGTGTACAGAGATACTTGCAGTTAATTGGTAAAAGCCAGCGTGAACTCTCTGAACAGCAATTAATTCTTGTACCCAGCCTCTTGCTCTTGCTCTTGCTCTCGCTCTCGCTCTCCCTCTCGCTCTCCCTCTCTCTCTCCCTCTCTCTCTCCCTCTCTCTCTCCCTCTCTCTCTCCCTCTCTCTCTCCCTCTCTCTCTCTCTCCATGTTGCTGCTGCGCTGGAGTTCTCAGTTCACATTTATTGGATTGCGTGCAGCTGTGAAAACAAGACACATGTTAAGCGTTATTCAGGGCACAAACAACACACACACACGCACATACACATACGCACATACACACACACACACACACACACACACAAAAGCACCTCACACAAACACACCAGAGGAACAGTTGTCTTAGCAGTAAACACAGAGCAGAGATGCCATTTAGCGTTATCACAGAAAACTTTGGCCTAATTAATCAAGGCCACTCTCTTTCTCCACAGAGAGAATACAACGACAACAAACGATAAACAACAAAGCAAACAACTGTGTAGTAACATGTCGAAAACAACAACATGTCCACACATACACACACTAACACACAGTAACCTACACACACACACACACACACACACACACACACACACACACACTGACACACAGGTGTTAGAGTGAAACAGGGAGGAGTGAAGTGAGGGAAGATACAGAAGGAGAGCACAGTGAGGACTTGATAAAGAGAGGGAATAAGGATGGAGAACAAAAGAGTAGGATAGAGGTGAAGTTTGTGTCTCTCTCCCATGAAGTACCCAGCCAATGAAATTAAATGTAGGGGTAAGGCTTAGAGGGATAGAAGGGTCCAGCCCCTCAACCTCAACCCCTCCCCTACTGGCTGATTCAAGTATTGGCAGTGTTGTTCATTGGTCCTTTAGGGAGAAGTAAGCCAATTAGCGAAATAGCATTTCATGGGTTTGTCCTGTTCCCCCTCTCTCTCTCTCTCTCTCTCTCTCTCTCTCTCTCTCTCTCTCTCTCTCTCTCTCTCTCTCTCTCTCTCTCTCTCTCTCTCTCTCTCTCTCTCTCTCTCTCTCTCTCTCTCTCTCTCTCTCTCTTCAATGTCTCTCTGTTTGTATATCTATGAATGTCCTTGGAAAACATTATCCCCCTGCTATTGGAACATCTAGATGCCTCCTTTGTCACCACAAAAGTACTAATTGGATGAGTCAGTGGAGGAATATTGAAAGAAGGTCATTTTGGAAGCGGTTAGTTTTTTGTTGTTTGTCTGCCATCAAGTAATATTACATATATTATCTATATCTGTAATATATATATATATATATATATATATATATATATATATATACATACATATATCTCTATATAGATATACACAGATGAGCAGATTTTTCATAGATGAGTCTTAAAGGGCACTCTTGAAGATATCCAAAGATTTCTTATTTAAATAAATGTAATTTAGGTCACTATCTATCACAGAAGTAGGTAACACAATGGTGATAGCTTTTCCTTTCTTTGGCGCCATTTTGTTAATGCGTGCTACTGAAGTGTGTAGCTAGCCCTAGTAGCATTTACACCTGAGAGTGCTGCCTGATGGACAGCCAATCACAACATGCAGGCGTCTCGTCGCTTTGCATTATGATTGGATTAGTAACTTCATTTAACTATTAGCTTAAGGGCAAAAATTCCCGTCTCACAATGTTGCTTTGTGATTGGATAGTAAGTTAATAGAAAACGATTGCAGACCCCGTTAAGCGGGGTCTCCGGGTGACTACTGGGAGAGGACATTGAAAACCGGGACCCTCTTGGGAAAATCGGCAGGGTTGGCAGGTGTAGAAATATATGCTGTGCGTTCTTTGTGCTTCAGATTCATCGGAACACTAAGAGTCTCACGCATAAGAGGAAGAAAAAGCAAGAGGAAAATCACCTCCAAGAATTCCCCAACTCTCTCGCTACCTTGTTGACCCCTTGCTAAGATTATTCATTAAAAACGTAAAGGTGGTCACGTACATATATTAATAGATGGAGGACTCTTGCCTTTTAAAAGCAGGGTTTGTCTTTTCAGTACCCTTGTGATAAGTGATAGACATGGACGTTGATGAATTACCAATCCTCTCCATGGTGATCATTGTTGGAAACTTCCTTCGCATGAAACTTTACTCCCATAGTAGTGATAGCAGGTCCATTAATCACATATACATGATAAAGCATTTGTCCTTGCTTTGTGCTCCACACACACTTATATTCTTCCCTGTTATGAACACTAACCGCACATGCACACAATCTCATCAGTGCTTCGGATAGCTCACCTAATGAAGGAACAGTGGCGCCGTTTTAATTGATATTCTGGACAGCTCATTGGTCAAGCAATTTCTGTAGTTATCCAACCTTTTAAAAATATATATATGTTCACCTTGAGAGACTAGCCATTGAGTGCTAATTTTATACAGATCAAGTACAGGCAACAGTGGGCGTGATGAGTGCGAATAGAAATGACAAATATTTTTTATTCAGTTACAAAATGACTACCTGACTGTGTATATAGAGTCCAGTGTTCTAGGTTGAAAAGAGAACTCTCCCTCATCCAGGGCTGAATGCATTTTAATCGGAGTGTTATGGCTGTGTATTGAGGTCACTGCAAGAGGGGAGGAGTGGACGGGGGTGATTTGTGTTTGAATGTCACTTTAAAGTATCCAGTGACACTCATTCACACACACACACACACACACACACACGACACACTCAAACACACGTACACACACACACACGCACACATACACACACACACACGCACACACACACACACACACACACACACACACACACACACACACACACACACACACGCGCACACACACACACACACACACACACACACACGACACACTCAAACACACGTACACACACACACGCACACATACACACACGCACACACACACACACACACGCACACACACACACACACACACACACGCACACACACACACGCACACACACACACACACACACAGATGTGCACAGACAAAATCTCGTTTGGACCTCTAGCTCCATGTCAATTTGAAATTACTGTGTTGATGGTCCAGCAGACCAACATATATGGCATCCAAAATCCACCGTTCAGACGACGAGTCAGGCCAAGGATAGTTGGTGAAAACCGGGGCTCCATCTTCTACTGTATGTCCATTATGACTGTCTGGTGCGGAGCGAGGCACTTTCTTCGGTGTGTTCTCCATCTGATCCCATTGATTATTGAATGGCTTTCCACCCCCTATCTAATAGCAGGGCATCAGACACTCCCCATCGCCATCTCTCTGAAGAGGGGCTGTTTTGTACCCACCTTGCTGTCCCTGTTATGACCCTTGGTCATATTGTGGGGTTGTTTGTGTCCAAGTCCCTCCCTATGTTCTTGTTTCTTTGTGTGATGAATACACAGTACACAAAGTGATTACCAATATTCGCCTTCACATGCCTTTCTCCTCGCACAAACATTATCGCCACCTCACTGTGAGGAATGCACGTGTTTGATTCTGCTGCTTACTCTACTTGCCGGGAGAAGTTAGTTTTTGTCTGAAGTGGGTAATAGGATAATGGAAGCACTACTATAGCAATACTATGGTATGGAAGCATAGTTAGCTCAGTATTTCCACAGCACCAAACACTTGGTTTGAACCTGACTGGGGGTTTGATTTGAACTGTTGAGCGTTTTTGTCCTCATGTTCAATGGGCTTTCTCAACATCATTAGAAGCTTCAAATCATTTTATCTTCGTCCTCCCGAATTATTTATTATATTTTATACTTAAAACATAAAGGTGAGGGCATTTTGGTCTTTCGTTTTACAGTTATTTTTAGGATTGCATGATAGAAATGATCAGTTTTGTGAAAATATTTAGTGTGGTTAAAGAGCAGGGTACAGTTCCTGGGCAGGCTTCCCCCCCCCCCACCCCCCCCCCCCTGCCCCCCCCCACCTTGTCTCTAGTGGTGCCAGACAGGCTCGCTGTAATCGGACGAGGCAGTTTTGGCACACAGGAGGATTCCTAAACATGGCTCCGCAGAATCAGGACATGGTAATGTTCGGCATCCAAACACTGACTCAGACACGTATCTTGATTTATTTTTGCATGCTATCCTTTTTAAGACATATTATCTGTGGATTATTCCTTTCCAGATTTTTGGGTCAGTTTAGGTCTTTGGGATTTTCTCTCTCTCTTCTTTTACACAGTAGAGATTTGGTATGTGAGTATATTGTGAGCTTTGGCTTGTCCTTTTCATTTACCTAAACGCACTGGAGATTTGAATTGAACAGCCACATTTAATCGCACAAGAGCAGTCACCTGGAATATAAACACCAGTGTGCCAGCTTGTCTCTGTTTCCTTTGAGGCTACAGACTCTGCTCCTGTATTTCTTTGTGCATTTACTCTCTTCATTTCTCTTTTGTCTTCTCCTTCTATATACAGTAAATGTTTCTTTTTTTTTATTTCTCCCTGTGTGTTGTACCACACAGTTTGCGTTTGTTTTAGCCCGCGTATTTTTCCTCATATATCCACTTCCAAATTCAGTTACATTCCCGCTCCCATAGGCACAACATATCTCAGCCGTTTCCATTGCCTCATTTTTCCTCTTGTCTTGTCTTGTCTTGTCTTGTCTTGTCCTGTCTCCTCTCCTCTCCTCTCCTCTCCTCTCCTCTCCTCTCCTCTCCTCTCCTCTCCTCTCCTCTCCTCTCCTCTCCTCTCCTCTCCTCTCCTCTCCTCTCCTCTCCTCTCCTCTCCTCCCTATCCTCTCTCTCCTCCCCTCTCCTCTCCTCCCCTATCCTCTCTCTCTCCTCTCCTCTCCTCTCTCCTCTATTCTCCTCCATTCTCCTCTCCTCTCTCTCCTCCATTCTCCTCTCCTCTCTCTCCTCTATTCTCCTCTCCTCTCTCTAACCTCTATTCTCCTCTCCTCTCCACTCTTCTCCTCTCTCCTGCTCTCCTCTTCTCTCCTCTCCTCTTTTTTACTCTCCTCTCCTTCCTTCCTGTCCACTTCTCTTCGTCTTTGCTGGATCCTCTGTAGACCTCCCTCCCACCATCCTCCCATCCCCCTTTATCTTATTCTCTATTCTTACTGTCTCCCATATGGCTTCACAGTTCATGCCCCCCCCCCCCCCCCCCCCTGCCACCTCCCTCTCTCAGGACTGTTTCTCACTCTCCAGCCATTGACGCAATGCAATGGGAGCTGTCCAGAATGGATGGGGGGAATGGCTCTCACCAGAGATACGCTATATATATATATATACATCAGTGTATGCGTGATTGGTGTGTATTCCCCAGACTTTTCAAGTCCGTTATTGGATGTCCGTGTGTGTGCATGTGTGTGGCAGTCTAGATGAGGCGCTGCTATCTGTATCCTTAAACAAGACAGAACACCGTGTCCTACAGAGTCTTGACTGTCTTGCATCTATTAATGTGTGTGTGTGTGTGTGTGTGTGTGCGTGTGCGTGGATTAGTCATTGAATGTCAACATTAAAATACTATGAATATCCTTTGTGGTAAATCAGTCCTTATTGGTTTACAAAAACACATTGTAGCTTTCTTCATCTCTATCTCATCCTCTTCTGAATAAGCTGAAACCTTTTCATTTTCTTAATAGCTAATTCGTGCGTTTTTCCAGCCAGTTGCCCGGGGGGCTGCAGGCATGGGCCCTTGATGTTGGTGAAACAGCAGAAGTACATTTCCGTAGGTTGTTAAGCATTGATTTTTTTCAGACTGAAGGAGTAAGAGCTGATTTTGTGCTAAGCAGAAATTTATCAGCTTACTATTGAGCACTAGGCAGAAACCTACAATGTATATGCATGGTATAGATTCAGTCACACACACACACACACACACACACACATACACACACACACACACACACACACACATAACGGACAACATACATACACACTCAGACATGTATTCATAGATGAACACACACTCACAGCACACATACACACAGCAGACAAGTGCAGCATATAGACCCACTTAGACATGCCTGCACAGATGGACACACACACACACACACACACACACACGCCAGCACACACCAGCACTCACACAGATAACCATAAAGCCAACCACACACGACACTCTCCTGCATCATATCTATCTTCCAGACACTCATTCCCAAGTACTCAGAAATCAGCATGCATGAAATCAAGGGAAAGGGAGAAAGCATAAGAGCGAGTTTGTCTATGTGTGTGAGTGTGTGTGCGCCCGTGTGTGGGTGTGTACACCCATGTGAGCGTGCGTGTGTGTGTGCGTACGAGAGGTAAAATCAAAAAAATATTGGCAACCGCTAGGCAGAAGGAGATGATAAAGTTGGAAGCCATCTTCCAAAGGTAAAAAAAAGAGAAAAGAAAGACTTCTAATCAGCATATGAACAGCCTCTCCAATTAGCTCTCCTTATTATTCCAATCTGTCAGACGGAAGGGAGCGCAACGGTGAGGAATCAAACATCCCCAGGCCAGGCATATGTAACCATCCCACTCAGGGAGCGAAGGAGGGAAAGGGGGGGAGGGAGAGGGAGGGAGAGATGGTGGGTGAGGGAGGGAGGGAGGAGAGAGGGAGGGAGAGAGGGAACGGAGAGAGGGAGAGGCAGGCGGGAAAGAGAGAAGGGGGAGGGAGGAGGGAGTGAGAGGGGGAGGGATGGAGAGGGGGGAGGGAGAGACAGAAAGAACGAAATAGAGAGAGAGAGAGAGAGGGCAGCCGGGGAAATTAAACAGGATTCCAGGGAGGAAAAACATTGTCTGTGCTATCCACCTGCAGCCATCATATACCGTGATGAAGAATCTCCCTGGTGCGGACTTATTTGTTGCTGGAGATCTTCCATACAGCGGGAGACTTGCAACAGGCTCACAACCTTTGCTAACTGTTACACACACTGTCCACTCGGACAGCCCTTGCTTCCATTGATTTATATATAAACAAGATAAGTATATATAGATATAAACACATATAGTGGGAACATGATAATTACATTATAAATAATATTATACAAAAAAAGTGACCTAAATGGAGTCAGAGCTAAACTTTGATAGCCACAATATGACGGTAGCAAAACCAGCCTACTATTACCCTAAAAACAAAGCCAGAATTAAACGATCGTTGTCCAAACAAGACCTGGTTGTATAAAATAGTTTTATTTTTAGTAGCTTCACTGCTGTAATACCCGTTTTTACAGGTCTCTTTTTACAGTTTTAACTAAGGAAGCAGAACACATTACCCTAGTGCTACGATCACTACACTGGCTTTGCCATAGAATTTAGATCAAAATAATACTAATAATTTATAAAGCCCTAAACGGTTTAGAACTGAAATCTCTGATCTGCTTGCGTGTTGTGAGCCCACTAGAGAGGTCGGTCATCAGGGAGCTGTTCCCAGGGTTCCACCCATGCATGGTGAAGCAGCTTTTAGCTTGCATCTACCGCCACATCTCTGGAGCAGACTTCCAGAACCTCTGAGGTCTGCCTCAACACTTGACTCTTTGAAATCAGGGCTTAAACATTTATGTTTTATATATTTAGTCAAGGTTAAAGATGTGATTCCTTTTTTCTTTTTTTTCTTTTATGGTCTTTTAATCATTTTCCTTATTTAGAATGTCATTGCTTACTTTGTAAAGTGCCATGAATCTAACATTCAGTAGTATTGTAGTATTCTTGTAATCTTAATTCAAACTCATTCTGAAGATTGGGTATTTTACATAAATACCATGTTTACTCAAATGGAATCTGAGTTCAAGGAGAATTACTTTTATATATTTATACATCTTTATTCACTACTTTTGGCTGAATTCTAATGAGATGTCTCTATTTAACAATGTTTAATTAATATTTCCCAATATTTCTAGCTACAACAACAACATGTGCCTGTTACACTCTGACCCAGCGATGATTTGCTTGCATTAGAAATCGTATTAGCTAACCTTGAAATTATTCAAAATACATCTCCATTATCCTATCCTGTCTATTAGCCCAATAACTGTGGTTCATCATAGTATTTGCTCTGAAGTCACAGGAGAATGTAATAAACGTTGCAGCGCAATATTGAAACTTGCTTGAAATAGCAAAGTGTTTTACAAATCTGTTGCTAAGTGATCTGTTAGTAATACATGATAATGGCTGCATTGTTGTTTTATGGATATTGGCTGGTTATAATTTCAAGATATAGAGCTAACTGTTAATACATCAAGTGTGTGTGTGTGTGTGTGTGTGTGTGTGTGGGGGGGGGGGGGGGGGGGTGCAAACATGGGTTTGACCCAGATCTGCATGTTTTTTTTTAAGGTCAGCCAATGTCCACTCCCTCAGTTAGTCAATAGGTTGTGCAAAGTGAGAAAATCATATTGTTAAAACTCTCTCTCTCTCTCTCTCTCTCTCTCTCTCTCTCTCTCTCTCTCTCTCTCTCTCTCTCTCTCTCTCTCTCTCTCTCTCTCTCTCTCTCTCTCTCTCTCTCTCATCGTGCCAATATCCACATTCTCAGTCCCACAATCCTTTCATTTTCCATGAGTGTCTCACAGAGACTGAAAGGAATATTGTTTCTGAACATTGCCACCCTGTTATATCCAACATGTTGAATAATAAATGCTTCGCTCCTGCTCCTGCACTCTCACTATACATACACTATACACCTTCAGGTTAGTAGACATTCAATGAATCAATAACAAGAAAACTCATTTGAATGATCATTTTAGGCCAAATGTACCAGCCAGATGACTTTGTTGTGCTCCAAACCACAGTTGGGGTTGTGTTGCTGGCTTCCGATTTTAATGAATGCACTGGGGTCTTTAATATGTATGTTGGTTGAGCCACATTGTGCTGGCAGCAGTTAAAAGTGAATTAATTCTCTGCTCCGACATTGTCTGTTTTTATATAATAAATAAAGCCGCTTCTTGGTCTAATATGACTTTTCCCCGTGTGGCTGAACCTGGCTAACAAAAGGTGAGGCTGTGAAATGGATCCCTGTATGTATGCATGGCTTCCGAACTGCAGCGTTTGATACACCCTTGTGTTTTTGTTGGTCGCATTATGCAGTCTTTAAGAGTCATCACAAATGCATGCCTTTATTTGCTTTATCTTTTTTTTGCATTCATATATGGATATGGGAAGGAACAGAGGAGACCTCACAATGTTTTAGCACATTTTTGGTGTTTTATACTGTGTGGCTCGGTAAAGTTTGGAAAATGTTGATCAGCCAGAACATACACCTCCTCTGTTAACCGTGAAGAGCCACAAGGTGTTTCTGTCTTCACCCAAAAGCCATTCAGCCATTCACCTTCTTCCAGAGTTCACCTCACACTTCTTTCTTCCTGTGCTCCCTTCTCTCTCTCTCTCTCTCTCTCTCTCTCTCTCTCTCTCTCTCTCTCTCACTCTCTCTCTCTCTCTCTCTCTCTCTCTCTCTCTCTCTCTCTCTCTCTCTCTCTCTCTCTCTCTCTCTCTCTGTCTCTCTCTCTATCTCTCTCTCTCTCTGTCTCTCTCTATCTCTCTCTGTCTCTCTCTATCTCTCTGTCTCTGTCTCTCTCTCTCTCTGTCTCTCTCTATCTCTCTCTCTCTCTCTGTCTCTCTCTATCTCTCTCTCTCTGTCTCTCTCTCTCTGTCTCTCCTATCTCTCTCTCTCTCTCTCTCTCTCTCTCTCTCTCTCTCTCTCTCTCTCTCTCTCTCTCTCTCTCTCTCTCTCTCTCTCTCTCTCTCTCTGTCTCTCTCTATCTCTCTCTCTCTCTGCCATCACACTTCCTTTGACCATAAAAATAAAAAGAGCAAAAGCCCAGCAGGCTTTTGCTCTCGGCTCAAGCCAGCCTCACCTCCATTCCCCGTCCCTACTTCTATGCTCCATCACTCCCCCATCACCCCCCCCCCCCCCCCCCCCACTGACACCGCTCTCAGTGTTTGCTGGATGCAGGGGGGAGAGAGCGAGAGAGAGAATGAGAACAACAGAGTGCATGAAATCAGTTGTGAAATAGCTCTGCAGTAACAGTGAGAGAGTGGGAAAGAGATTATGGAGAGTAATTAGAGTAGAGAATGCAATGTACAGCAAGAAAGAGAAGAGAGAGGGATACATAGAGAGAGAGATACATACACATATAGAGAGACTGGGAGATAGAGAGACATATAGAAAGATGTATATCTTTTTTTATTGTAATGGCTTTTTTTGACCATTTCATTTATATGTGCTTATGTTTGTAATTTTCTTATCGCATTGTCATGTCCTTTTGTTCTATCCCATTGCATTTGACAGACAGCCCACAGAGAGAGAACAGTGGACTCTGGGTGGTGGATGAGTTGTGCTGTACGGCTGCACATAGATCAAGTCTCCTAGCAGGAGAGCATGTTAGGATATATAGGCCATGTGTCTAGAGGGAGTCAGGGCTGCTCTGCCCTTACAGATGTTCAAGGAAAACCTATCAGTCACATGCCCCCTGCTCCTGAATGACTTGAAGAGTTATGGTCCAGACTACGTTTTGGCAACCTCCACATAAACCTTAACTCTTTCACTTTTACTAAAGTTGCACATGTATCTTCATTTGATACTTGACAGTTTCAGGCAGGACACTAGTGATTTGGTGATACCAGGATAATAGCTTGTGAAATCCCCCCTAGCTTAGTTAGGATCATAATCCTGTTGGCACTTCCAGCCACAGGCCTGTTGCTCTGCTCTGCGTCAACGTCGTAACCAAAACAAACACCGATAAATAGCCAACGTCCTTACAATGTAAACATCTCATAAATAAATACCCCATCGTGCAACGTTAACAGGAGGCGGCCCCCACCCCCCCCCCCCCCGCCCCCACGATCACCTACTCTACCATATCCCCACCCTGTTGTTTATCTCCACCGTCATCTTTACAACCTGTGAACAGAGAGACACGTTGGTTTCTCTTTCTTTGGTTTCCCTCCATGTCTCTGGCATGATCTGCAGTGCGTCCAGAAGACGAAGAGCAGGCTGGTCCTGCGCCACGCTGGCTGTCACTGTTTGGGCTAATAACCACCCAAGCCACTCCGATTGTGTATAGATGAAGCGGGTCTGCGTACAGAATTGGTTCTTGGTGCACTTGGTGTCTTGTTCAGCAACTAAAAGAGGCACTTCACGTAATATACAACATGATTCTTAATGGGAGGTTAGCAAAATGTGGCGGGCAACGAATGAGGAGAATGAGGAGCCTGAATGCGTGTTTGTGTGTCTCTTTGCTTTAGTTTGCAAAGAAAGGGACATTTGTCTTTTTGTTGTTGTTGTAGGACCATAATGCCGTGTGGTCACATCATCTCATTATAATTTGAATTACGCGCGTATAGGCAAAATCAAAACTAGACTCCAAAAAGATCACCCTCCAAAATAATGTATAGGTAACCATTCTTAAGTGTGGTTAGTATGCACCCCCACTAACTGTAAGCCCTGGCAGGCATCGATACAAAACAAAAGGTACGCAAGTAGTGGACAAATAAATCTTGAGAAGTACCAAAGAGTCAATATAAGCGGGGACACTTCTCTCCCAACGATCTTTCTATCCGAATCCCTGTAAAATAACTGAAGTGTAGTGGATCGTGACGAGGCTCAGTTGTAGTAGCAGCAGTGTCCACTGACTCACTGCTCTGGGGAATCCAGACGGCAGTAATCAGCGGGAAGCCAATCTCCTGTTTATTTCCTCCACAAGGAAGTTCACAATAAAGACCCAAACTTAATGACCCGTGGCCCAAAGAATTCCTGAGCTAACAGGTGGGCTGTTGCTCTGTGACTCAGGTAATTGGTAAAGAAAAACCAAAAGATAAGATCAGGGCCGGCCCATAAAGCTTATGTTGCAAGAAACGAGAGGGTGGTCACTTGTAGCACAGGGCGACCTCCATTAGCTGGAGACGGGGGGGGGGGGGGGGGGGGGGGGGGGGTCATGATATGGTCTCTTCTTGACCTGTATGCCGTGGCAGAATGAGCCTGGACACTGTTTACTCAAACATAAGACTGGGGTCACAGCTCTGTTAGGAAGAGAGCTGATGGATGAGGGAGCAGGTTTAACTAGAATGCTGTGTGTGTGTGTGTGTGTGTGTCTGTGTGTGTATGTGTGTGTGTGTGTGTGTGTGCGTGTGTGCGTATTCCCCTCCCCTAAAGGTGTATACCCTATATGTCTTCAGAGTGTGGGATACTGTTTGTATATATATCCATCCATCCACGCGCACACTCCCTTTCAAACAGTTGAAGATGTACAGAGGCTGAGACCGTCCTGGTTCCTCCAGAGAGGGCGTACACAGCTGCCTGCGGGCCTCTACATCCCATCCAGAGAGCTGCCTAATGGATAGGAGTGCTTATTAAAGGCTCTTCAGCAGCACGGCCAACCGAACCACAAAGGCAGCAGTTTGTCTGGTCAACAGCCGTGCTCTGCTCACTTACTTTAATATATAGAGTGTGAAAAGGGCACAGAGTGAGTGTGTGTGTGTGTGTGTGTGTGTGTGTGTGTGTGGGGGGGGGGGGGGGGGGGGGGGGGAAATATACTTTATACATTGTGGTTCAGACATTTGCATAGCTATTAAGGTCGGAGAGCAGGAGAATAGCCGTCTGGATAAGGGGCAGGGATGGTAGATTGATAACATATTTCTGAACTCGACCTTTGGCAATCTGTCATTTTAACCACTTTTAGTATAATCAAACGTAATAACCGATGACTGAATGCATTTAAATGCATCCATTCAACATTTTACATGCATTCTTTATATTCTGTACTTTCTTCCTTCCTTCTTTCTTCCGTTCTCTCTCTTTATTTCTTTCTTTTTCTGTTTTTCTTTCTTTCTTTGTTCTTCAAAGATTACTTAAGTATTCTGGAAACCGGAAAATGTTGAATTGACCGCGATTAGTGTACCAAATTAGGCCAACTACAAACACTGGCCCAAATGAAACGGTCCATGGCCCAAATTAAACCAATCACACCTTAGCAATCAGAACCATCAGCTAATCAGTGGCTCCCAGCGGGAGCCAATGATTATATGATTACACCTCCCTCACCTCGGGAAACCTTTACAACGCTGCTGACATACATTCCTGTGTGTACTGGAGTGGCTTGGCAGCAGGGTTCACAATATAGTCTGCAGCTTGATGAGTTTGAATAGGGCCACTTTAAGTAGTACCCTTCCCGCCATTTAAAACCTGGTTTGATGTTGCATAGTTAGAGGATGCAATTCCACTCCACCCTCCTAGCCGGCTACAGCATGCAGTAAAGAGAGAGGCTTAAAAGTGCCACTTCAGCCGCATCAGTCCATGCATTCATTTAATACTTTCCTTTAAATACGGCCGATGTTAGCTATCGAAATGTAGGGTGTCTCACCAAACTAAATCCGCAGCACATTTCCTTTCAGTGGTTCAATATTAAAGCCCACGCGGCACTTGAACTGGTTTATTTTATTTATTTATATTAATTTTTCACAAGAATTTGGAGGGAATCGGATATGCAGTATTCATAAAATGTAAAAGGGTAAAAAAGATGGAGGGAGAGATTGTGGATTTAAAGTGAATTAATGTCTCTGATTGATTGGTTAATGTGTGTGTGTGTGTGTGTGTGTGTGTGTGTGGGTGTGTGTGCTAGATATGAGGTTCTTTTTGATCCTTTGTCCTCTGTCTAGCCCTCTCTCTGTCACACACACACATACTCACACACACACACACACACACACACACACACACACACACACACACACATACTCACACACACACGCACACACACCACTTCTTTGTCCATCCTATGCTTTGTGCTGTACATCTGGGTCCATCCTATTCCCAATGTACACAATGTTCCTAAGTACAATGCAGTGTAGTGTGTAGCTCTGATGTAAGCAGCTGAGAGCCGTTGTTATGAGCTAATTTCCTATTTTTTTATTTGCCTTTTCACCCCATGCAAGTCAATCCACCTTTAATTTCTGACAGAAACGTTTTATTCGCTTGGCTTATGTGAGAATTAATAGAATAAATCTCATTGATATTTGATGAATTATTTTGCATGTAAACAGAGGTACAGTATAAAATACCAACACGCACACACACGCACGCACGCACGCACACACATGCACATGCACACGCACACACACACAGACAGCAGTGCATTGAGAGAGCTGCATACAATCAAGACAAAACAAAATTGTGTTTCAAATTGGCTCTGAAACACAGAATAATCAGAGAAGAGAAAGAGAACAAGCAAGAAAACGCAAAAGGACAACACGAAGGACAAAACGCGGGACAGCGACTAGGAGCTGAGCGTGAGCCAGGCCGACAGAGAGCAATGGAAGAGGACAAAACACTTTCCCATCCGGAAAGAAAAAGAACGAATACAACTTCGAGACAATGAGGCTGACAAATGAGCAGAACAAAAAAAAAACAAAAAAAACAGAAAGAGTTGATTTGTCTGCGGGCATTTGGTTCTACTGCTTCCTTCAGACGTGCTTTAGAGAATAGATTGGCTGTGAATAATGCCAGGAGTGCTTGTTTAGTAGTCCCGGGGCGCTGATGGGGAACGGTGTGATTAGTGTTTCCTGGGGAGATGGACTGTGGTGTGAACATATATGTTGATGAATGCAGAGGAGGCCCCCCCCCCCCCCCCCCACCCCCCGGGCCTTGGTGGGCTGCATGGATCCACTAGGCAGGTATTCAGGAGCAGTAGTGTTATTCAACATGGCCCCTGGCGGTCATGTATCTACGATGCACCATCCCCTCACAGAGGCGTGCGTGTGTGTGTTTGCGTCTATTTCTGTGTGTGTTATTGTGTCATTAATGATCACCGTAACATCTCAACTCACAAGCCTTTTTTGTTTTTGTTTGATTGGTTGTGTTGGTTGTTGCTGCTATGAAGTTAGAGACTTTTACACATGAGGTGTGTGTGTCGCATCTGGTTGAGATGAGTAATCACTGAAAGTCCTGTAAAGCC
Source organism: Lota lota (assembly GCA_026745465.1). NCBI lineage: Eukaryota > Metazoa > Chordata > Actinopteri > Gadiformes > Lotidae > Lota > Lota lota. The sequence goes on along the minus strand of JACYXH010000256.1, from coordinate 808,359 downwards.
ACACTCATAAGGCAAAAGCACACATGCACACACACAGACGCACACACACACATACATATGCACATACACACATACACACACACACAGACAAACAGACAGACACCACACACACACACACACACACACGTGCACATAGACATACACGTATTCCCTTAAAGATTTGGAGATTAAAGGTTTAAGGATTCTTTAAACATCCCAGACAGGGTTGTTATGGGGAGCAGAAGACTAGTTAAATATACATCAGTAGCTACAGACCCCACTTAGCTGTAAGCACAAACCAAACATCTCTGGGAGACACAGCACCCTGAGGAATCCTGTCATGCTCTACCTCTCTCTATCTTTTCTCTCTCTCTCTCTCTCTCTCTCTCTCTCTCTCTCTCTCTCTCTCTCTCTAGCTCTCCCTTTCTCTCTACATCTCTATATCTTGCGCTCTCTTTTTTATCCCTCTCTCCCTATTTCTCTCTTGCCTCACGCTCCCTCCTTGTTTACCTCCTCTCTTCTGTTCGGCCTCACACTGCATCCTTCTCTCTCTCTCGCTCTCTCTCTCTCTCTCCCTATTTCTCTTTCTCTCCCTATTTCTCTTTCTCTCCCTCTTTCTCTCTCTCCCTCTATCTCTCTCTCCCTCTATCTCGCTCTCTCCCTCTCTCTCTCTCTCTCTCTCTCTCTCCCTCTCTCTCTCTCTCCCTCTATCTCTCTCTCCCCCTCTCTCTCCCCCTCTCTCTCTCTCTCTCTCTCTCTCTCTCTCTCTCTCTCTCTCTCTCTCTCTTGTGCCAATATCCACATTATCAATCCCGCAATCCTTTCATTTTTTCGATGAGAGAAAATGTTATTTATTATGATTGTCATCATAAAATGACAGAACCCATATTATCACAGAAGAGCGTGTCCTCTTCTCGTGGCTGTCTTTCTGAGACTCTGAGCATCCCATTTTGATTCAGTTCTATGATCCAAAGGCACATATACTCTTTAGCCAACCAGATGTGTTTGGGACTTATTTCATCCAGTCCAAGTCGCTCAACCCTGCAATACAGGTTCATGTCAGGGCGAGTGTGGAGCGAGCCTAAGCTTTGATTGCACAGCAGCAGGATATACCTGCACTCTACTGCGCTCAATACACCGGGGGGAATACGAATGTAAATTCAGCACTTTATTGTGGAAAGTTACTGATTGTATCTTTCCACAGTATCTGCATCGGCGAAAACAAAGTAGTGTTTGTCTCCTGCAAGGCAAAGTGGAGTTCCTGCACAGAAGGCCATTCTAAGTAGAGGTTTTTACTCTATTGTTCGCCTTATTTACATTTGTTTATGTGCTGAATGGAATGAGGCTAGTCTTCATCACTTATTTGTGATATGGTATTATGATATGGTTATCAATTAAATACATATGATCTCTAACATCTAAAGTCTGTTTTGCTGTCTGTTTGCGTGTATCTTGCACTGTGTACATTTAAAAAATACTAGTGAAAACACTGCATTGGGGAATCTAGTTTTGTGACTCCATGCATATTGTTATTGTTATTAATACAGTTATGTGAATTCATACATATGGTTTGTGTGCATGTGTGACAGTTTGTGTGTGTGTGGTGAGTGTGTGTGTGGGTGGGGAAGTGTTTCACCCTGATGTTCACTACATCAGATTAGTTATTATAATCTCTAAAGCACATCCAGACCAATGATCTAAACTCAGCTCTCGCAAACACAGACAGACACAGACACACACACACACACACACAAGCAAACGCAACCAATACAAACTATCTGGTGGGCGTGGAAAGAAAACACAGCCAGCATTCAAAACAACAACAACAAAACAAAAACATATAAATAACCTTTGCTTTTTTTATCCGCAAAACCTAGTTTACCACAGTAGACTGTGTATCACCCAATTAATGTGTTCCACTTTTGTGGAAGTCAATGTCTGTGTGTGTGTGTGTGTGTGTGTGTGTGTGTGTGTGTGTGTGTGTGTGTGTGTATGTGTGTGTGTGATTGGGGGAGGGGGATTTTAAGTAAGAGCAATGCTTTTGCCTTGATGGTCTGGTGCTGGTCCATTACAGAGCTTCCAGAGTAACGTTCAGCAGTCCTGCGATCCGTAAACAAACTGTTAAAGAAAACATGACAGTGACTTATTTCTCTTTCTTATAAAGTTGCTCTCGTTGCAAAATACATAACATTTACATCCATGTCATTGTTGATATGGTGTTTGAATCACGATTCAAGAAGACAATCAGTGTCCTCTTTGCATTTGTAAAGAGTGTGTTGGGATTTTCTAGCGGCTGAGGATAGAATGAGGCGTGAACAAATAAACACGTCAACAGGCCCAGCGTTGTGTTGGACAGCACCCTTAGGCATAGAAACCCATGGTTGCCATCGCATCGTGCAATCAGCTATCCTGATCGATACTATTGATCAGCCTAGGGAATATGTGATTGCTTCATTACCGAGCAGAGGAAGAGCCGCAGTGGGGGGGGGGGGGGGGGGATGAAACTTTGTCTCATCCAAACACACAACGGCACACACAATCTATTCAGGTTTTGCCAATGGTTGAGTCCCTCTCGTTTTTAATAAAGTGCGAATTACGAGTGAATCTCCTGCACGAGTGGCGTGACTGGTGCTGTGAATGTCTCTGTGTGACTGTGACGGTGATTCAATTGTGCGTGGAAGTGGCAGATAGGAGAGTGTGAGTGATTTGTTTCCCATCAGCTCATCCGCAGCACGCCAGGTGCTCTGGTCCATCAGCCGTGCGGGTGATAGATGCTTTCATTCCTCAGATGTCAGCTGAGATACCAATGCATGCGTGTGTGTGTGTGTGTGTGTGTGTGACAGAAAATGTGTGTATGTGTGTAGGTATTGCGGCTTTCATGTGTTTAATGCATTAGCGGATAAAACACGCATACACACACACACACACACACACACACACACACACACACACACACTTGGACACACGCACGCACACACACACACACACACACACACACTCACCGTCCTGTGCAACCTCTGCTGTAATGGCTCTGTAATGAATATCTATAAACCACAGACAGGCATCTGGGAAACACTCACTAACCACACAAGCACACACACACACACACCCACAGACACATACACATGCATGCAAACGCACACACATACGCACACAAGCGTATACATAAACACAGCTGATTGAAAATATATTTCAGTGAAAGTGTGGAAAAGTCGATTGAAAATATATTTCAGTGAAAGTGTGGAAAAGTCAACAGGGAGCTTGTGCTTGCCAGTGGAATTTATAGGTGAGATAATCCTTTAATCCTGCACCAACGCACATAGATTAAGACACCCTGACAACAAGGCAACTGGCATAAATTGACCCAGACAACGATGTCT
>JACYXH010000256.1:800000-802500 GCA_026745465.1 Lota lota | reverse complement strand
CAGTAACATTCACACCACTTACAATCATTTCAGACAAGCAGCAACTCAAGGTGCAGTATTCGCTTGTTGTCTTTCCACCCGCTTCGATTCTCTTACCCTTTTCATCATTGTCTCTTTTCATCCAACTTGTCTCGCTGTGTTGACATTTGCTCTCGAATCCTCCTGATTTTCTTCACTTTCCCACTCTGTTCTCTCTCCTCCCCCCCCCCCCCCCCCCCCCCCCCCCCCCCCACCTCCTACCTCTACCCTCTCATCTGCCTCGGTAGGGACCATCTGGACCATATCCATATCATGGCCCCCTTCGCTTATTCCTTCCCTTATAAGGCTGCACTCTGCAGGCACTCTCTCCATTCCTCCTCCTCCTTCTCCTTCTATCCTCCTCCTCTATCCATCCCTACTCTTCCTCCACCACCACCTCCTCTATCAATCCCTCCTCCTCTGTCACCTCCACCACCTCCTCTCTATCCATCCTTCTTGCCTCCGCTGGGATTTCACCCCCGCCTGCTCTCAACCTGCCAAGAGAAGTACAGGAGATCTCATCTATCTCTGACAAGCCTGGATTTTAAATTAAAACCATATAGCCCCCCCCCCCCCCCCCCTTCCCAAATAATCAAAAATAGAAAGTGGTCCGTGTTCAGCTGAAGTGTTGGACACGCAGCTTTAAAAATGAACATCATCCATCAGAGACTCGCCGGCACACTTTGCTCTACGAGAAGGAGCTAGTGGAGGATATGGATGACACTCACCTATCTCCATAGCCAATTATAGGAGGGGGGGGGGGGGGTGTCTGTGGGGAATTCTCCCCAAATGTAACTCTTGGCAAGTTATGCAAGCATCCAGGTATTCGTCCACACACACACTCCCTTCCCACCTGTTTGATGTCTTTTATTCAGATTTCCCAGAGTGACAAGTCCCACAGCATGTGTGTGTGTGTGTGTGTGTGTGTGTGTGTGTGTGTGTGTGTGTGTGTGTGTGTGTGTGTGTATGTGTGTGTGTGTGGGGGGGGGGGGTTTGTGTTTGTGTTTGTTTTCTGCGTCCGTCCATCTGTCCGTGCGTGTTCGTATCAGATTGCAGGACTTTCAAGGTTGGTGTGTGTGTCTAGGTGTGATTAGGATCATGTATATTATCATAGTGCCTATGTGTTCATCAATAATGAAGTAAACAGATTACTATTCTGATATGCATATGTATATTGCATCCATGATGCAAGCAATTCTGCCATCCGTATCTATAATAGCTGTCTATCTATGTACTTTAAAAAGTATCATTTAATAACTGACATTTAATTCATATTCATATTGAACTATCAGACTTTGAATGTGATTGTACATCATTTTTAGTCCCAAATGTGTTCTACTAAAGTTTTCCCTAGTTATCAAAAACACATATTTGTCCCTTCCTTTATGTATTTAGTGGCTTTTCGTTAGCATTCATCCTTACCTTTTATTAGCAGTTGCGTAGTGTCCAAGTGGTCACGATGGAAACTGGTAATGTTTACTTTATACTCGATTTTGTATTTTGTATGAGTAGTAAATGTTATAAATTATCGTCATTTTCTTTAATATTAACCACAAAAGAAGACATCATGAATATTATATGGTAGCCTTGGATGTTTTTTGAGTTTTAGTGCCAAACTGAGAAAAGGAACATCTAACGGTCAACTCTCTAAATCGAACTGCCTCTTTAATCCCCATTCCAACATCCTGATTCATATTCAAATGTTTACAGAGGCTGTTACACTGAGAACATATCAGTGTAAGTATCCAGACCTTTACAGATGAATAATGTACAATATCCCGGTGATTGTTCACTGTTTAAATGAAAAAGAAAAGCTTATTTACTGAAAAACCTATAAAAACACACAATATATTCAATTCAATTCTAATACTTTATTTTGTCACTGATGGTGCAATTCAAGCCAGGCGGTTTATAAACAATAGGAACAGAAGATAGCATACAATATCATTCATACACACTATATACAATACCGACATAAAGTCAACATGTCGACCCATGAGTCACCGACCTTTGACCCCCTGGTCTGTACGTGCAGGCAGACAGACGGCAGCAGGGCACGGCGGTCGAACGCCCACAGTGGGGGAGAGGAACAGCGGGGAAGGGGGGGTTGAAACTTTTTGAGTTGATCCAACACAAACAACATCAGACGCAGCACTGTGCACTGCCTCGTAGCATCCCCGGTATGACAACTAGCATCGCACACACACAGGCCTCTCATCACTGCGGAGGCTGCTTCATAGACCCTTCACAGGCATGGCTCTTAGATCCCTTCACACACACACACACACACACACACACACACACATGGATCGGCCAAGATTGGAACATGTGTCTTAGAAAGCATGCAAAAACAAAAGGACAAAAAAGTCAATGACACTTTCATAGTTAAAAATTGTAGCTTTTCTGAGTAGAGCCAACTGTTTCCAGAAACATTCCTCTCTTTGCGTTGTCCCCCTGAACGCCTGTTGTTTCATAGCAGGAT
>JACYXH010000256.1:782500-795000 GCA_026745465.1 Lota lota | reverse complement strand
AAGTAAAGTTTGTAGAACAAGATGAGTTCCTGTTCTGTTTACAAAGGCTTTGCAAAGTTTTAAAGGGCCCCTATTTTAAGGGGCCCTTCAAAATAGGGCCAGGTGTTTACCACACCTGAGGGTAAAATAGGGGCCCCTTTACTGTTAGACTGTCTGTCTAATGCATGACTCAAAGGTATCTTAAGTATTTGCTTATGCTTGAATGGTATCAACTTGGAGTTCAAGTTAACAGACCCATTTCTCAGAGGTGTCATCATAGGACTACATTACAGGTGTCGCTCATTACATTACTTATGGGTCTTCTCCTTTTGGGCACGGGTAGTAGACTTCCCTTCACTAGTTTAGTCTACCACTGTGCCCTGGTACATAAAGGTAGCAGTCCCATAATTAGTGTTATGAGCGACACCTGTGTGTGTGTCCTACGATGATGAGAAGTGTGTGTGTTTCCCGCTGTGAAAAGGGTCCGTTGATTTGCTTTGGTTTCATAGAACCTGCTAAAACATGGTTTCGTAGAACGGTGGTAGATAAGTACACAGGGTAACTTTTTATATGTTTTTTACTGACTGACAGAGAAATGATTTACTGTCTTGATTTGTAACGACTCATCCTGTGACATACCACAGAGTCATCCAGTGGAAGGGGACCCGAATAAACACACAGCTGTCTACTTCTATATGAACCTCATTGAGCTGCCAAGAGTGTATACAAAAGGTTTTTTCTGCTAAAGGGCACGAGGAAAGCCAATGTCAAACACTGCCGTGACAACGCATGGCTGTGTTATTCAAATGGCATGTTAAAAGTGTGCACATAGACAGGGTTAGAGATCATTTTTAATCATGTCTTATTAAATTCTAAGCATCACGATTTCACAAAGTTCTCCATTAAGCCTGCATCATAATCCCCTCCGACAACCTATATCAGCTAGGACCTAAACGCCTTCATGCATCATTCAGCCTAATCGTATATTTTTATTGTTTTGTATTATTATGTTTTATCACATGTCCTTAATAGGCCGGTGGGTCATCGACCCTTTTGCTTTTTACAGTGTAATCATTCCTCTGCATATGTCAGTTAAACACTGTTCGTCTATGTGGAATGATGGCTGGGACAAAATGGAGGACATAATTACTGTAAGAGACCGTAGCAGAGCCATCAATTTGGTCGGTTAGGGCTGCACAGTAAACATATAGAGCCAAACGATTGTATTGAAGATATCTGACTGTGGTTGATAGATAATGTTTGCGTTATATTTAAAATGTTGATTGTGTATGGGTGTGTATGTATGTGTGTGTGTGTGTGTGTGTGTGTGTGTGTGTGTGTGTGTGTGTGTGTGTGTGTGTATGTGTGTGTGCGCATTCGTGTTGATAATATATCATGAAAAAAGTTTGGAAACAGCATGCCTTTCGGAGCAGTTGGGTTTTGCGTTTATTAATAAAGAAATATAAAATACAGCATCGTGATAAAGAAAGCAGACATGATTTAACACAGAAAAATATGAGAAATTTGAGGAAATAAAAAAAAAGGTTAGCAAGAGAGAAAGATTGATAAAAAGGTTAGCGAAGAGAGAAAGATCGAGGAAAAGATGGGGAGCAAAACAGTGAAGTTGCAAAATGGCCCAAAATGGTAGAGTGAGGTGAGAGGGGAGGCAGAGGGGGCGGCATCTGATCTTAGTGCATGGAGTCGGTCACGATTCGACCCCTGTCCGTCCCATGGGAATGGAAATGAGGTGGGGGAGAGGCTGGTCCGGGTGTCGGGTGGGGGTGGGGGGGGGGGGGGGGGGGGGGGGGGGGGGGGGGGGGGGGGTTAGTGGGACTTGGAGGAAGCAGGCGACATGATAATCAATTTGAGGACGAATCGGAAACATGAGCCACTGGGGGGCCTGGTTCCCCCTACCAGGCCTCCAGATGGCCCCTGCCCAAACCCTGTGTGGGCCCTGTCAGTGTGTGTGTGTGTGTGTGTGTGTGTGTGTGTGTGTGTGTGTGTGTGTGTGTGTGAGAGACAGACAGTGCCATCTGCCAGGAGTGCATTGGGAGTTCAGCAGATGTGTTTGCTGACACTGGGGGCGCTGTAGTGTTTGTGTCTTTGTGAATGTGTGTGTGTGTGTGTGTGTGTGTGTGTGTGTGTGTGTGTGAGAGTGCATGAATGTGTGCGGGTTCCCCACACAGTCTATCAGTCAAACACATACAAACACACACACACACACACACACACACACACACACATACACACACATACACACACAGACAACGCCCTCGCCCATACACACACACAACCCCCACACTGAGACACAATGCACACCATAGCCCCCCAACCCCATCGGTTGTGGAGGCAGGGGAGGGCCTTGCTGGCTGCCTGGCTGTCTGGGTGTCTGTCTGTCTGACTGACTGTGTGGACTCAGACACACGTACAGTCTGGAGGTCAACTCATTGACCTTGGTCATAAGAAATGGATGGCCTCCAACAGCATCCTCAAGATGTGTAGAGGTCCAGTAGATCACATCAATACTGCCCACAGACTCTAATAGGGTCTAAGGTGTGAACATTCCCTGTTAGTGTGTTCATCTTGTCTGTGTATCTGTTATTATAAAATGTGTTACAAAGATAGAGGAAAACACATTCTCTTTCCCAAAGTATGTAGGTATGCTGTTTGTTCTCTGGTGGGATGTATTGTGAACAAGATGGATGGGTGGGTGGATGGATGGATGGATGGATGGATGGATGATAGATGGGTGGGTGGATGGATGGATGGGTGAGTGGGTGGGTGGGTGGATGGATGGATGGATGATAGATGGGTGGGTGAATGGATGGGTGAGTGGGTGGGTGGATGGGTGAGTGGGTGGGTGGGTGGATGGATGGATGGATGGATGGATGGATGATAGATGGGTGGGTGAATGGATGGGTGAGTGGGTGGGTGGATGGATGGATGGGTGAGTGGGTGGGTGGGTGGGTGGGTGGATGGATGGATGGATGATAGATGGGTGGGTGAATGGATGGGTGAGTGGGTAGGTGGGTGGATGGATGGATGGATGGATGGATGGATGATAGATGGATGGGTGAATGGATGGGTGAGTGGGTGGATGGATGGATGGATGGATGGATGGAATGGTGGATGGATGGATGGACAGATAAACAGATTGTTTGACAGATGGCTCAACGCCTGATTGGCTGTCCTGGAAGAGAGATAAGTCTGTCGTAGGTTTCAGTCAAGCAGCCTATCCATCATGGTGGCAGATCATCCAGGGCTACTGGATGATAGGACTTCTGAACTTCTGGAGGGAGACGGACTGAAATGGGCAGGGTTATGCCTTGTTTCCTGTTTTGTTGCGGCGATATTCTACCAAAGAGAAACTCATTCTCGCAAGTGGATGAGATATTATAATATAATTATAATATAAGAGTCTGCTGGTAGGCAGAGCCTGAGAACACCTTGAGAAGCAACACCTGAGAGAGATGGAAGGGTCAAGTGGAGCGGAAGTCAACCAGCAGGATAGATGCAAAAAGAGAAGGAATGAGACGAAATGAAACCAACCCTGGGTTGATTTAGTGAATCCACTTCATGTGATTCAAGTGGCAATTTCAAGAAGCCATTGGAATATTTCCCACTTTTAATTGAGTGTAAATCTAGTCTCTTCCCCAGCCACCCTCTCGTAGAACAAACAACATTCCCTCTCCCTTGCCAATACATTTCACTCCCAGGACGATCAAATCCAACCCCCTTGCTCTTTCTTTTTTTATCTCTGTCTATCATTATCTCTATCTCTCAATCACTCTAGTGATGACTATACATAACTCACTTAACCTCTCCCTTCTTTATGCTGCATCCTACCACATACTTTAGTTGTTTCTCTCTCACTCTCTCTCTCTCTATCTCATGTACAAACTCTCTTCACACACGCACACACACACACACACTCATGCAGACACACGCATGCACACACACACACATACACGGAAACACACGCACGCACGCACATACACACACACACACACACACACACTCATGCAGACACACACAAACACACACACACACATACACGCACACACATATTCATTCTCTGTGCCAATGCAGCTGCCATCCTGATACTTTCTGTCTGTCTGTTCATTAAGATGACCTCTGCCAATTTTAATTGGTGCTCGTTAAAGGACAAACATTTACAGTTTTCTCTCCATTTTTTCAAATTCTACAAAAAAACAAAGGTTCCTGGAAATGTTAATTATTGAGGGCTCTTGCAGAACACTAGCAATTAGTACAGGCTGACGGAACAGCAAGGCACCGCACTGGAGACTGTGATAACCACAACCAACAGCTGTACACAAACACGCAGACATACACACACGCAAATTAACAAGCTACACGCACATACATACAAACACACACACACACACACACAGATACACATATTCCCAAACAAACATAAACACACACAAATTCACAAACATGTACACATACACACATGCACGCACGCATGCACACATGCACAAACACACACACAGATACACAAATTCTCAAAAATAAAAACACAAATTTACAAACATGCAAACGAACACAAACACACACACAGATACACATATTGTCAAACAAACAAAACACACACAAAATTACAAACATGCACACATTCACAAACAAACACAACACACACAAACACACAAAATCACATATACACACTCACACACTCTCATACACACAGAACACACCCACTTGTAGACCAAGCTCATCATTGAGATTTAGGCCAAGCAGAAAGCGAAATTGCAAATGGGATGTTGTATTCCCACTTTGCATATACCGATGTGCACAAACGTAATGCATGCATACACAAACACATACACACACGCACGCACACACACACACACACACAGACAAAGTAACGCGCATCAAGCATTTGTGTGGGGAAACCATAGCCATAAATACAAGTGAACATCACCTACATAAAACACATAAACACACAGACATGCTCACACGCACATACATACATACACACACACACAAACACATGCATGCACGCACATACATACAAACACACACGCACACACACAGGCGCACATGAACACATAAACACATGAACACATAAACAGACATGAATCAATTTGACACTGATGTGTTTCTCTGCAGCCATCGATCCAATGTGAGACCCGTGTTGGTAGATAATATCAGGTCACTATCGTCCACAACAGCCTTGTTGCCTGAGATATACAATTGCCTTCATTTTCCAATAATAATTTCTGTTGGCTTACAGACAATAAATATTAGATACATATTTATTTTCACTGTGATGTGTTTTCTACCCTTTTTATATTCTGGATAAAAACCTTGACTAGGCAGTTATGAATCAACTGCATTACCATCATAGGCAGAGCTATGTCTTTTATTCTACCTTCTCAAGCTTTCTCCTCTCTCCCTTTATTTTTCCCATATCTCCTTTCCCCTCTCTCTCTCTCTCTCTCCCTCATTTCACCTTCCCTCAACACCTGTATCCATTTTCTTTCATTTCTTCATTGTCCTCTCTGTCCTCTATCCTCACTTCTCTTCTGTTTCTACTTTCTCATCTGAACTCACATCTTAACCTTCCCACACTCACTCCTCATTTCGCTTTTCTCCTATCCTATTTATTCCCCCCTCTCTCCACCTTCTTTCATTCACACTGTGCTCTTCTCTCCTCTTTCTCCTCCTCTCATTTTCCTCCCTGGCCTTTTCTCTCTCTCTCTCTCTCTCTCTCTCTCTCTCTCTCTCTCTCTCTCTCTCTCTCTCTCTCTCTCCCTCTCTCTCTCTCTCTCTCTCTCTCTCTCTCTCTCTCTCTCTCTCTCTCTCTCTCTCTCTCCTCTCCCTCTCCTCTCTCTCTCTCTCTCTCTCTCTCTCTCTGTGTCTCTCTCTCTCTCTCTCTCTCTCTCTCTCTCTCTCTCTCTCTCTCTCTCTCTCTCTCTGACTCACTGTAACTCTGTGACCATTCCTTTGCCTGCCGGTTATTGTTCTTAAAATGTTTTTCGATACACATTTGGTATCGTTAAAATGTACACCACATGCTGACGCATTTCGGCCGTGTGAAATCTTTCCTATGAATGCCATTTCATTGAACTGTGGGTTCCCCCCCCCCACCCCCACCCCCCCCCCCCCCCCCCCCCACCCCCCCACCACCCCCCCCCCCCCACCCCCCCCCCCCCCCCCCCCCCCCCCCCCCCCACCCCTGCAGGTGAGCCGGCTGTGACCAGGGAGAACAACTGCCTGAACGCGGCCAAGGCGTGCAACCTGAACGACACATGCAAGAAGTACCGCTCGGCCTACATCAGCCCCTGCACCAGCCGCGTGTCCAGCGCCGAGGTGTGCAACAAGAGGAAGTGCCACAAGGCCCTGCGGCAGTTCTTTGACAAGGTACGATGGAGTGGAGGTCCTGCGCCAGTTTGAATGATAGCCTATGCCCAGTCATCCCAAGGGTGAGCTACACGAAGGACAATGGACGTCGTAGTCACTACACCCACCAAACCCCCTGGCCACGCCTTTAAATAATGCGTTGCGGGTTGTTTTCTTTGTATTCATCTGGGTGGGGGGCTCCCCTCCAAACGCTCCTTCAATTCAGTTCCAATAATCGGAGCACAGGTTTGTCGGTTACCTTACTTAATCAGCAGGTAACCGTGGTAACTATATCGACCAATACGAGGTTATGCATGCCATAGCACGTGTTTAACCCATAGTCATCTTATGAAACCAATCCACACGTTGCGTTGAGGTTTGGTTCTCCGTTAATACTGGATATTTCATAACTACTGCTACTAAGGCTGTGGCTGTGAGGGTTTTTAAGCACGTTTGCGGCATCATATGATTCTTTATGTCTTATAAGATCACAATATGCTTACTTTGAGATCAAACGTTGCAATGCTATATTTTCCAAGCCAAGTTATTTTTGGCCTCTGTACTATACACATATCTTTGTCCAAGGTTGTGGATGTTTTTTTTACCAACACTGCAGTATAAAAATGTATTCCTTACTATGTTTAGTTCAAATGGACATGATGATGGAATAACCGGTAACGTGTGGATCAATGATCTTCATTGTCTCCCAGGTACCTCCGAAGCACAGCTACGGCATGCTCTTCTGCTCATGCCCGCCCAGCGACCAATCAGCTTGCTCGGAGCGAAGACGCCAGACCATCGTGCCCGTGTGCTCCTACGATGAGAAGCAGAAACCCAACTGTCTTGAGCTGCAGGGTTCCTGCAAGACCAACTACATCTGCAGGTAGGCGGCCCTCACCTGTTAACGGCGTAGCTCTCTACCTATCTGTGTCTGCTTTTCTATCTCTTACTCACGCACTCTTACATACAAACAAGATTGGAACGAGACTGGAGCATATTGGGCAGATGTGGGTTGGTCGTAGCCTCGTGAGACCACCGTTCCGCAATGAATTTCAGTCTGTCCTTGGCTGCGCAGCAATTGCTTTCCAAATAGGGGCGCAGTCTTTCACGTTCGAATACTCCATGCAGCCAATCAGGTTAAATAACTAAGCTCATGCTCTCGTCGGTCTTGCCGAATCCGGTAAAGGAAAAACCGTTTCTCCTCTGAGAAACGATTTCTGTGCAGATTTCTGTTCATCTTTTTAACATCGCTGGTCATTCTATTTCGGATTAAACCGTATTGATTGCTACACTTTCCTTGGGAGCCGTCATTGGTTATTTTTTCCGGCAGACTGCGATGTTGCCTGTTCATCATGGCCTGAAATGCCCTTCCCCTAAGCACTGATTGAACCAATCATTTCTTTCTTTTTCGAAAAGGCTTTCAACTGGCTCGATGCCAGACTGATCTACCGAGAGAAACAGAATGCAAACTCGCAAGATCAGTATGAATCCATGAGGCTAGGTTAGTTCCACAGTTTATATTTGCCTAAAAGAGAGGAAGGAAAGGTCACTTATGTATGGATAAGATACAGACCAGTTTTCAGACAGATTGATGAATGGAGGGATAGATGGAGGTATGTTTCTTACTTATGCTAAGCTTAACCATGTCTACTAAAGTAGCCATGAAATGTGAACACACACATACGCACATGCACATGGGCAGACAACAGTGACATGGATACACGTGCGCACACACACATACACCACACACACACACACTCCCAGTGGAGTCTCAAGAGCCTGGAGCCATGGTGTCATGGCTCTCTGGGATTAAATGGAAGCATTAGCCGTCATAAAGGAACTCCATTTCAGCTCAACTGTGGCCTCAGGGTATTTCCCTCTCTCTCTCTCTCTCTCTCTCTCTCTCTCTCTCTCTCTCTCTCTCTCTCTCTCTCTCTCTCTCTCGCTCTCTCTCTCTCTCTCTCGCTCTCTCTCTCTCTCTCTCTCTCTCTCTCTCTCTCTCTCTCTCTCTCTCTCTCTCTCTCTCTCTCTCTCTCTCTCTCTCTCTCTCTCTCTCTCTGACAGCAGACAGAATGACCTCAGCTAATTCACTGATTCACCATTGGCAAAAAAATCAAAATGAAGAAACGCTTCCTCCTATTCGATGCTCCTCCATGATACGCCATCCATCCCCCCCCCCCCCCCAACCCGCAGACACCCCTCACACGACTGTCTCCCATACAGTCATACGCGCCATATGTCAGGCGCGGGGGCCCCGGTCCGCGTTAGCACAACTTAGAGCAACCGCGCTGTGCCCGCCGGGAGACGTCTCGGCATGTACTGCGTGAGATTTTAGGTTAGACACCACCGCACAAGGGGTCACCCACGCGTGTGTGTGCGTGTGTGCGTGTGTGCGCGTGTGTGTGCGTCGCGCTGAGCACTGCAAAGTGTTGACGGACATCGATATTCTGATATGAGACAAGACAGATGGAGGCTGACAAAATGCACCATGTCTTCAGTGCAATTATAAAATCTCTCTCTCCGTCTTCCTGTTCATTACAGCCATTTTTCATATTGTATTTGTGTCAGTACCAGCCAGCTACAGTGTGTATCCAAGCACATCCGTTTTTTCGCCTGGTCAAAGTTTCATGTTATTGTATTATTAAAAAAAGTCTAGTGACTTCTTTTTTTCTTTTTCTTTTTCTTTTTTTCCCCCGCATGTTTCTATGAATGTGAAGTCACAAACTCGACTCACAGGGTGAACTCCCTAAGAATCCAGGAAGCGCTTTTTCCAATTTCACATGCCAATGCCTCATGAAATGGACAAAGAAGGGGTGGGCAAGTTAAAGAGTAAATAGATCGATTGAGAATCATTTTTGCTCTAACCAAAAGCCCCGGGAGCAGAAGAAGATGATGTGCAGAGCACATTTGAAAAGATGTGTCGTTTATTCTCATGATGTTATAGTTTATGTCTGCCTCTGTTTGTTAAGACAGCCAGCTGCCTAGACATGAATGTGTGTGTGTGTGTGTGTGTGTGTGTGTGTGTGTGTGTGTGTGTGTGTTACAGGTCACGTCTGGCAGACTTCTTCGCCAACTGTCAGCCGGAGCCACGGTCTCTGTCGGGCTGTCTGAAGGAGAATTATGCTGACTGTCTCCTTGCATACTCCGGTTTGATCGGTCAGTAAACACACACATACAGGCACACACACGCAAACACACACACACAGACACACATTTGTCAAATTATCTTCCAGAAATATATTATCATGTTACACCATAAAGACGTGTTTTTTAATGATATTTGATTAAAGCGACTGTAGGTAAGATTTAAGAGCTATTATTTGAGTGTAATTTGTTAGAAATGGCCTAGCCATCCGTCAGCTTTTAGCGAGTGAAATGCGCTGTGAGATTATCTGTTTAGAGAGGACTGTATCTGCCTCTGTATGTCCCGGTTCATGTCTGACCAATCAGAGCATATCTTCCCTGAAATCCATCTTGCTTGTCAATCAAAGGTGTGTGAAATGCAACCCTTCTCAATGAGGAAGAAATCTATAAGGGAGGGAGCCGAGAGGGAGGATTGTTTTGGATTGTTTAGTTTCAAAATCTTGCTCTCTTCTACTGTTTTCTGCTCTCTCTCTCTTCACAATTCAGGAATCAGCTTTAACGTTTTTAATGTGTATAGGAATATACATTTAACTATATACTTTTGGTCATATCTCAATTTATTTTCATTGTGATATTAAATGGTAGAGCAAGGGGAGAGAGAGAAAGAGAGAGAGAGAAAGAGAGAAGGAGAGAGAGGGAGAGAAAGAGAAATGAAAGTGACTCCCTAGTCACCTGGTCCTCCCTCTGCATGTTTGACACTACAATGTGTGAGGTTGTACGTTAGTGATCACATTAACTTGAAGCACTTTGAGCTGCTGTAGTATCTATCCAGCGTCCACCACACACACACGCATACCCACACACACACACACACACACACACACACACATAAACACACGCTGCACTCACAAATATCCACACACTCACATACCCATGCATACACACATACACACACACACACACACACACTTAAACACACCCTGCACTCACAAATATCCACACACTCACATACACATGTATACACACGCACACACACACACACATATACGCACGCACACACACGCACACACACACACGCACGCGCACACATAAACACAGACACACACAGACACAAACCATGCCCTCACCAGCGCAGCATTGTGCCAATTCATTGCTCCTTTTCTGGAGTGAGTCCAGCACAAGGGAACAGTCCATGGAGGGAGTAAGAAATCACTGACTGAAGCTATTTACTTTCCCCTTGCAGTGAGGGAGGCTTTTCTTCACTGGTGCCTCACTGCCCTGCTCCACTACACACCAGTAGAGGAGAGGGAGAAAGAAAAAATGGTTTCATTTTCTAAATTATGCCGTTCATAATGGAGTAAAGAGAAGAGGATGAGAGGGGGGATTGTTAGGATAAAATATACTTCACCGACACCGTGAAAAGCAATTACAAAAAGTCATTGTGCAAAAAATAGCAACAGTAAATGGCATAATGTTCTCATACCAGGGTAGTGTTATTGCTCTGCCAGCACTGGGAGCCAAATGGCTCTGATAACTAGAATGAAACAACTTGCTAAACGGTTGGGCTAATTTACGAAAGTACTTAGTACATGGATTGATGGATTGATGGAAAAAAAATTTTAATGGATGGATAGATTGTTTAAATGGATGGATGTACTGTTAAAATGGATGGATGGATATAATGTTAAAATGGATAGATGGATAGATTGTTTAAATGGATGGATGAATGGATGAATGGATATAATGTTAAAATGGATGGATGGATGATGTTGAGATGGATGGATGGATGGTGTTGAGATGGATGGATGGATGGTGTTGAGATGGATGGATGGATGGTGTTGAGATGGATGGTGTTGAGATGGATGGATGGATGGTGTTGAGATGGATGGATGGATGGTGTTGAGATGGATGGATGGTGTTAAGATGGATGGATGGATGGTGTTGAGATGGATGGTGTTGAGATGGATGGATGGATGGTGTTGAGATGGATGGTGTTGAGATGGATGGATGGATGGATGGATGGTGTTGAGACGGATGGAGACAACGTTAGAAACAGGAAGTGATTGTGGAGGTATTTGACCATGGATCCTCTCTCTGCAGGGACCATCCTGACCCCCAACTACCTGCGCACCCCTAAGATCAGCGTGTCTCCATTCTGCGACTGCAGCGGCAGCGGCAACAACAAGGACGAGTGTGACAAGTTCACAGAGTTCTTCACCGACAACACCTGCCTCCGTGAGTCACCGCCTCACCCTCTCACATCTCTCCTCCTCCTCTTCCTCCTGACTCTCCTCTTCACCCTCTAACATATCTCCTCCTCTTCCTCCTTCCTCTCTCCTCTTCATCCTCTAACATATCTCCTCCTCTTCCTCCTTCCTCTCTCCTCTTCACCCTCTCACATCTCTCCTCCTCTTCCTCCTTCCTCTCTCCTCTTCACCCTCTCACATCTCTCCTCCTCCTCTTCCTCCTGACTCTCCTCTTCACCCTCTAACATATCTCCTCCTCTTCCTCCTTCCTCTCTCCTCTTCACCCTCTCACATCGCTCCTCCTCCTCTTCCTCCTGACTCTCCTCTTCACCCTCTCACATCTCTCCTCCTCTTCCTCCGTCCTCCGTCCTCTCTCCTCTTCACCCTCTCACATCTCTCCTCCTCATCTTCCTCCTCACTCTCTCCTCTTCACCCTCTCACATCTCTCCTCCTCCTCCTCATCTTCCTCCTCACTCTCTCTTCTTCACCCTCTCACATCTCTCCTCCTCCTCTCCCTCCTGACTCTCCTCTTCACCCTCTCACATCTCTCCTCCTCCTCTTCCTCCTGACTCTCCTCTTCACCCTCTAACAGATCTCCTCCTCTTCCTCCTTCCTCTTTCCTCTTCATCCTCATGTCTCTCCTCCTCCTCCTTCTGCTCTCCCTCTACTATCTCCTCACCTCACCTCAGCTGTCCTCTCCACTCCTCTACTCTCTCCACTATCTCTCCTTCTCTTCTTCTCTGTGTTGCTCTGCATTGTGTGTGCCTGCTCACTCTATCTGTTCCTTATCTTTACTTTTGTTCCTCATACAGTTTCTTCATTACGAGT
>JACYXH010000256.1:755000-780000 GCA_026745465.1 Lota lota | reverse complement strand
AGGATCCAACTCAAGCTGCTGGCCAGGTTTCAGCCGTTGCTATATGCAGAGAATGTAGAAAACAATAAATTGCAGCACATGGAAATGTCTGATTCGTTGTCAAAAGTTGTTCTGTGACCATTCATTTATGAACAGCTACATTTTATGTTGATTTTCTGTTTTTCAAACTGCCAGGAACACAGAACATAGTTTACACACCAGGGTGGTCAGGGTTAGGTACATTTAATGTATGTTCCTATTACAAATGGGTGTAATGGTGGTGATGAAGGTAAATGAATGGGACCAACTATACACCCGTTTGTAATAGGAACATAAAGTACATTTATTGTTGGGAATCAAGGTCAATGAATGTGACGTCGGATGCAGCGGGACTGTTGTGGTTTGGATATCTTTCATTGTAGATGAAAAGTTAAATAGATTAACTTGAAGAGACTACAACATTGCAAATGATGTTGAAATGACTCACAGATGAAAGGAATGTTGCTTCAGGGACATTTCAGCTAACATAAAGATATGAAGATAGATGCAGTAGGAGGACCCGTTTTTGTTACTGTATGCATGCATAACAATTTACAGAATAATAATTCAGCTTAGCCAGAAATACCATATTTATGGAGATTGACAGCAAGGCCAGAGGGGAAACACTATATGATATAAATTAAATACATTCAATCACAGGAACATGATGACATGATAAGGACAAAAATATCATGTGGTATCAATGACAGTTAAGGGCATGGTAGATAATTAACTTTAATGTATATATATAAAAAAAATACAGTGTTTAACAAGCTTATCCCTCATGTATCTCAATGTGCGTGTTCGTGTGTGGGAGATACAGTATGTAGCGAAATATACTTTCTATGTTCATGAGAATGTAATTCCTTCCGGCCTGCGAGAGTTTCTCCATATCCTACCTAGACCTTTAATGCACTGTATGATCCTTCCTCTGTAAAACAATGTGTGTGTGTGTGTGTGTGTGTGTGCGCATGCGCGTGTGCATGTATTTGTGTGTGTGTGTGTGTGTGTGCGCGTGTGCATGTATTTGTGCGTGTGTGTGTGCGCGCGTGTGCATGTATTTGTGCGTGTGAGAGAAAGAGCGTGTGCATGTATTTCTGTGTGTGTGTGTGTGTGTGTGTGTGTGTGTGTGTGTGTGTGTGTGTGTGTGAGAGAGAGCGTGTGCTGGATGTTTTGGGATGCCTGTCCTTGCTCCGTAAATCGAAAAGTAAGTGAAACCAGTGAAAGAGCCCACACAGTTCAAGTTCAAATACAATTCCCATTTATTCCACTGTAGGTAGCGAGAGGTCATAACTTATTTGTTCCTGTACTGCGTTCACCGCTTCAGGGGCACCTCTCCAAACTCTACCAGGTCCAACGTGCTAGAACAGGACTCACTTTATAATCACAGACCTTAGCCTATGCTAAGAGCAACCTGATTTAAACAGCACGTCGTTCCTTGTGCCTCACCACCAGCTATCTTCAACTGAACATTCACCAGTCCAAGCTTTGCAGTTTGGCTCAGAACATCCCCTCAAATAAAGTATCCCAACAAAAGGATGATTTTAAATGTCAATGTCTTAAATTTCCATCTGGTTGCATTTGTGAAAGTAACTAACTGCTTACCACCAGAGTCAGACTTCAAAGTATTGCATTGGTATGATAGTTACCAAACCAGCCACAGAAGCTCAGACCGCTGCAGGAGTGTTTTGGTGGTGAAGAAGCGAAGGGAAGCAGTAATCCACATATTTTCTGTGAACCAGCGTGAATATTGAACAGGGGTTAAATATTCAGTCGTCAGTCAAGTGGCAGGGTCATGTTGGGAATGGATTCACAGACTCCTGGGCCAGCGAAATGTCATCTGTTTGTCTAAATAACACTCTCACTAGAGCGTATACCCTCTTATGTGTGTGTGTGTGTGTGTGTGTGTGTGTGTGTGTGTGTGTGTGTGTGTGTGTGTGTGTGTGTGTGTGTGTGTGTTTGTGTGTCTGTGTTTACCCATTTGAAGGATAAATATAGCACCACTAATGGACTGTGACACACACGTCCTCATTTTAGCTTTATAATTATTCAGCTCAGTTAAAACAGGTCCTTTCTCTGCCTTCCCCATAATTGCTAGGTTAGTTATGTCATGTTCAAATGAACGTTTGAATCAAAGGTCGATTGCCATTCGCACAAACTCAAAGCTTTCAGCACTCAGTGTCACACTGTTGATGCCACACACTGGATCTCATGAAACAAGCAGAAAAACAGAAACCCCTTCCAGCTCAAGATCATCAGTTGACTTGAATCTGTCAGCCGTCTCGTTTTGCAACAGTTTGACGTTAAGTGGACTCTTTTTCAAGCATGATTTTATTCATTCCCTTATCCCTTTCTTTGTACATTGTCTCTTTGTACATTGAACACAATTCATGTCAAAGGGCAATGTCATCATTTATGTGTGAGTGAAATCGGTGAGTTGATGCTAGCGAGAGAGGAAGCTCCGATTTGTTTGGTCTGCACCGAGCCGTCGGCTCACCCTGACAGCGTCTGTGGACCGCCGTCCATTCGCTAGCCGCCGCGGCGCTACTGTTGCTGCGTTGTGGAAGAACTAACGAACAAATCTCCCTCCGCAGGCAACGCCATCCAGGCGTTCGGGAACGGCACGGACGTGGGGGTGTGGCAGCCCGTGCCCCCGCCGCAGACCACCCCCCCCGTCACCACGCCGCAGCAGAAGAACCCCAACGCCATCGACAACCGACTCAACGTGGACAACAACATCTACCACTTCTGTGGCAGCCTGCAGGTGAGAGAGAGAGAGAGACAGAGAGAGACAGAGAGAGAGACAGACAGACAGACAGACAGACAGACAGAGAGACAGAGAGAGAGAGACAGAGAGAGAGAGAGACAGAGACCCTGCAGATGGTTAATGAAGCACTGATCATAATGAGCAGTAGTTAAATGACTGAGGACAGAAAGGGTCTACACACACACACACACACACACACACACACACACACACACACACACACACACACACACACACACACACACACACACACACACACACACACACACACACACACACACACACACACACACACACACACACACACACACACAGTCCTGCAGCATGAAAGCCAAGACCAGCAGGCTCAAGAACAGGTTTTATTTTTGAATACAATAAGCACGCTTAATCCCTCACACCATCAGCATCATTTTTGAAAATGTTGTTGGATGTCTTGTTTTCGTATTGATTTCACTATTATTCACTATTATGTGGGAATGCATGGAATGCAAAAAATCCTGCCGCTGCACTGCGTTGCATTTAGCAAATTAAACTTGAATCTGGGATTGGAAGCAGGCAATGCAACAGGTGTATTATAAACATTCATAGAGAGGAAGGGGCACACGTGTTCACCATGTTCATGCTTACCGTTGTGTGTCGTATTTCACTTGGCTGCGGCTAAGCTCGATTTCTGTAGACGCTACGACGTCACAAGGAGACATTGCTGCAGCAGTTGCAAAGGGGTTTACTACGAGAGTATGTATCGGATATTACTTTCATACCCGTCAAAAACTCGGGGTACCCTCTCAGAAGGACTGCATATGACATTTGTCCAATGTTCCTATGAGGACGCGCACTTTCTTTGCATGGCCAGCAGCCCCGTGAATCCAAGAATGCGCTTTGGCTTTGCGAGCTTGGGGCGCGGCCATGATCTCCGCACAGCTGCTGAGGCGTGGCCTCGTTCGAAGAGGAAACGGCCTGGAAGTCACTGATTCGGTCTGCTCTGGCGGCGGGGAGCCCAGAGATGGCCGATGGCGTCCGGGTTTGGACGTGCGGTCCCGGACCGGTCAGGCAGCGATCTCATTGGGTATCCCTTTTTCTTTTTTTCTTTCAGCATAAACTTGCTAGCATCAGCGATGGCTGCATACCTAAATGTTCGCCAAAGTATTGTCTACAACTCTGTGAAAGGTTTATTTCTTTTTTCGGTTTTGGGACTTTGGGGAGTAAAGGATCAGAACTCAGCAGCGGAGAACTGCCATTGAGTGTTCTGGGGCTTTAGGTGTAGCGCCACATGCATCGCCCCATTCATACGCAATTAACACCGCAAGAAGGCCATGGCCAGAAAGAGAAAGTCGGCAACGCTGTCCCATTGAGGTTACTTAACACAACCTAACACGAAACATTAACGTGAACATTACGATGAAAAACATGATGGAATGTAATACCATGTTTACTGAACAATATTTATAATATATACATTTTCAATGATCTATATGATTTTTTTATATTATTGTACATTTGTAAATTAAAATAAAATCCCACATACCACCTGTACTACAGGTCGAAAAACACCATTATAGAATACACCACTGGCTAAGCTGAAGTTCGAGTTCGAGGGCTCTCTTTGATGCTGGCTCTATTCAACTATCACACCATCATGTCCGTGTCCAGGGTAATTCATGGCAGATTATGATCTGACATGAGCGCAGCGTTGTGAATCAAACCGGATAATGCCCCTCCTTGAGAGGTAGTGAAGGCTTTACAGGACTGTACGGTGAGATCAGCAGTACGATGAGGAAAATGATGCTGATGGAGGGCAGAGGAGAAACGACCTCTCTTTAATGCATTATTGACCAAATAAGGACATTTTGAGTTGTGTTGTTCTCATGGAATATGCCAAAAGATATTCCTGAAATGATTTGATTTGTTGTCTTCTTTTGTATAAGTACTTTGATCTCGTATTGATCTTGTCGTGCCTAATATTAAACAAAAGCAAAGAGATACAAAGAGTATATTATGTAGAGCAGTGATTCTCAACTGGTGGGTCACAGAGAATATGCTGGACCTTAATCTTTAGAAAGAAGCCCATGAAATAACAAATTTTTCAATGCTACATTATGTTTGCCATATGCTACATCATTGCGATATCATTGAGTACAGCCCTAATTGTTGCAGATTTTTTTGGGCTCCATGCTTTTAACAGCACAGGAATGCATTGTTTATTACTGCAAAAGTGGTATTTTTTTGGGTCGTGCCTTAATGACTAAAAACCTGTGTGGGTCTTGAGGCTGGACCAGCGGAGAGCCACTGAAGAGGAGATTATATGAGCAAATACGATTGTATGTCAGTATCTCCATGGTCAGATACTGAGATGCATTCAAGGCACTGCTCTTATTCTACTGTATTACCTGTCATTTCATCTGCATTAAGACACACACCATCACCTACACAAACACACACACAAACACACACACACACACACACACACACACATACACACAGCGATACCTCCAGTGTAACCACTCCCAATTACTCCTTACCAAATTCCACGGCTTGACAACATTTAACAGTGCTGCGTTTCCCTCAGCTGAGCGCTGGCAGAGAGCAGGAGAGAACGAAAGGGAGGAGAACAGAGAGAGGTGTGCTGGCTAAGTGCCAGAGGGCGGGGAGGGGAGGGGAGGGGAGGAAAGAGTCATGGCGGACGATGTTATTTGAGGAGCAGCCAGGGACCCCACGGACAGATTGTTCTTTTCAGCACCTTTGTGTCGGACGTTAAGGAAAGTGTGTCCCGGCGCGGACGCTCACGCGACAGCAAGCCAAAGTGCTGCTGCGCTTCCAGCTGAATCAGAGAGGCTTTCCCTTTGTATTGTCTGCCTCGAGGAGAGGCGGGGGCAGGGCTGTCCGCTTCTGTCACCTCGCTTTTCTCCTACACTCCTCGTCGTCTTTCTTTCTTTCCTTCTTCTGGGCTCCCATCTCCTCTCCCCTCCCCCCCCCCCCCCCGGCTTCGTCTGCTGGGCGATGGGAGCGTGGAGGCGCCCAGGTGAGGAGGTGGGGGCCCTCGTCTCCTCCTACTCCACCTCGCCTTTTGATGGGGAATGAAGTGGAAGGCTCGGCTCTGGCTTTTTGGATTCCGTTTTGCATTTATTCGACCAGCCAGAGGCTGGGGTTGGTGGCAGGTTTCCCCGACAGACACAACAAACCTCTCGTCTGTTAGCAGCCGCACACCTTCCTATGAACACACGCACACACACACACACACACACACACACACACACAAGTTAACATACAACCTAAGACAGTTATAACACAGACAGACTGATGCAATATTTGATCAAGCACACGCACACAAACGCGCACACACACACACAAACAAAAACATAAATAGTGTATTCAACAGGGCCACGGGCTGTCTTTTAGATCTTATGAATATGTTTGACTCCAAAGCAGGTTGAATAGTGACCCGCACAAATACGGATATCTGAAACATGCTAATGTGACTTTTGCCCAAGCTCGCAGTCAACAGAGCAGGTTCCAGGCCAATAAGCTGCCAGGAAGGATACACACTACATCTTTGTACATATAAATGTTATATATAGAGTATATAGGTCATATATATATGACCTATATACTCTATATATAACGTATAAATGTTATCTACAGAGTATAAAGGTAATATATATATATATATATATAGATATATATATAGATATACATACATACATACATATATATACATACATACATAAGGGACACATTTTGTGATCTTACACACATGCTTGTCTTATTTTATTAATTCCTGTTATTGAGGTTGATTCTGTTAAAACGCTGCATCGTGAATCTAACAATCATAATCATCTGGCGTGCTTATCGCTACACGTAGAAGTAGAAGCACAGAAGTGCGATCCATGTGCATTTATTAGCAGTTAAAGTTAATCGCGCCATAATGAAAGCGAGGTAACAGGTTCGCTTGGCTTCATGCGGAGTGTGTGCAACGCAGATGGTTTCTCACCATAACACCGGGTGCAAGGTGATTGAAATGCTTTAAGTCATTTACCTTACACCCCGTAAATGATGTCATTCTGGTCATTTGGTCTACGGCTGGGGGGACATCTGCTGTTGTGCCAAGCCTAGCTAAGCCTGTTTCCACCATTTTTTTTATTTTTTATTTATTATTTCATCACCAGTATTCAGCCCAGTGCCTGGAAAGAAAACTTTGATTTATGGTCATCATACCATAGACTCTTTTTTCTTTTTGCAATGTTTTTCTTCTGAGAGAGTGAAAGTGTAATAACAGCATGCAGTGTACTTTTCCTTCTGCATTATTATCCATTCCTGGCCCATTCCATGCCTTTGCTGCTTCGCTTTAGTGCCTGCGACTGGATACTGGAATCATATATTATTCTGTCATACCTACAGTCTATTCTAGGCATTTAATCACACACACACAACAAGCACGTGCTCGCACACATGCACACAATATGCGCTATGACCTTCATACAAACACACACACACACAGAAGCCCACAAACAGATGTACAGTGACACATAACCCAGCTAGCCTCAGCTAGCACTCAACCAGTGATGAGCAGCTCGCTGCTACTTCCCGTCGTCATCCTGTTAGAGATGAAAATGCATCAGAGATATCAGGCTCATTTATTTCAGCATAAAAGCAATGACATAGACGAATGTAATATGACTCACGGTAGAACATGTGGCTTATAACTGTGTATGTTCTTACTGATTGGATTTCTGCATAGGTGCTTCAGCGGACCCATTCATTGCCGCATGTCGCACAAGATGCAGCAAGTGATCAAGTCAAGTTGCTTGTAACAGACATGCTAACACGTGCTGAAGCTGGGGCAGAACTCAAAGTTGTTCGAAGCCAGGATATACAGAGGGAATGTCTAACAGTTTAATATCCTGTAGTGCTGAGTTTGGGAAAATGAAGATGTGGCATGTAAATGAAGCCATGCCCGTACAACGTAACATTTTATATTAGATTAGTTTAAACATTATTGCCATTGCACACTAGTAGGCCTACAAGGACAAGTGCATTGTACATTGTTGTGGCATTGACTATATCCTGTTATACAGTATAGCAGTGCACATAATGACAGAATGTGTGGTGGGTTACACGGTGGGAATGGCCATGAATATATACTATATATATATATATATATATATATATATATATATATATATATATATATATATATATATATATATATTATACATGAGTGCTGGGGTTGGGACTTCAGCAGAGACTGTGACTGGATCTGCTGCTTCAGAGTCCACACACTCCCCTCCCTCCTCTTGACCATTTCACACACTGGAGCATATGGGCTTAAGGAAAAAGACTGTTGAATGTATGAAGTTCACATCGACTCTCTTCTGCTGGAGAGAAAGTACTTGAGGACTTCCCTCTGCAGCACGTGGGAGGTATGAATACTGTAGTAGGTTCACGCTGGATACTTTGTTGCAGCATGAGACCGGCCATATGTTTGTTGGTAAGAGACAGTAAAGTGTCCACATCCCATAATGTCAGGTGAACAGACATGAAGAGCGTCCGTGGTACACCTGGTGGTAAAAATACAGTGTAAAAAGACATGCAGGTCTTGCATATCATTATGAATATCATATGCTGTTAAATGCTGTTATTGTCTTGTTTGTTTTGTTTGTTTTACAACTAGACTTTCATTGACACTTAAAATTCACAGTTGGGTATTTTCTGCTGCCTTTTTGTGTCTTATGTGCTGGGAGTACTATTGCATTGATGACTTATTCATAAAATAATACTAATAAGATATCATAAATAACTTTTCAATAATGAATGTCTCTGGTTATTCTTCCCACTAATCAATTATGTTCTATTCTGTAAGACCTAGGACCCAAATACTCTAATAGAAATGGGTTTTTGCTGTCCTTCGTTGGTAACCGAACAAAGGACACGGTGTTCATTTTCAGTGTGTTTAATCTCACAGCACACAGCACGGGAGCGTGATTTACCTCTGCTTTACACAGCTGGTATTGATGTTCGATCTGCCAGTCCAAAATGTTCATTATTATTAACACCTTCATTCAGCTTTTTTGGGGTTTTTTGTGAAGCAATTATACTGTTTCCATCTTCGAGTGCAAGCCCTGCTTTCAATTTTAAAGACATGGTTAATATGTGATGGCTTTTTTGTCTCAGTGAATTTAGGTGATTCTTTTGAAAATCCAAATTTGCTGGCACACAAAATGGAGAACATTTTAAATGTTGATGGCAAAAAAAAAACATTTTCACAATGCTGGGGATTTTCTTTTTTGTAAAAGGCTTGTGAATATATGTAGTACAATCGTACAATAGTACAATCAATAGATGTTTACATATACGTTTACATTAATGTGTAAACATAAATGTACATAACGATCGATTGTACTACTGTACTACTTTGTGTTCTTAAAGCTACGGTCAATTACATTTACTTCCCTATCACACACACTCACACATGCATGCTAATATAAAGTAATCTAAGTGTTCCCTGGGCTTCCCTGGTTATCTTTTATATTGCCTTTTTTTTTCTTATCTTTTCTTTTTCTTTTCTTTCCCAGGCTCAGAAATTGAAGTCTAACTCCAGCGCTGATGGTGTCCTCTGTGTGGTAAGTACATAACCAACATCAAACCGTTTATAACGCTCCATTCCTTTTCACCACTGTGTCACCACCACTTTCCACCACTATTTGAACACTGCTTGAAGTCTCAAACGGTGTTGCCTTTGAGCAACGCGCCCTTAACAGCTAACGCAGAGTTTCCGAACACAAGCCGTTTTCCCTCCATTCCGAATAGGCAGGAATACTTTGATGCTTGTAGAAAGCAGCATTTCTTGTTGGTGAAGACAGGTACCGCGCCGACCCCGGTGAACCTAGGCGAGACCCAGCGCTTACCGACGGCGTCTTTGTCTTTGTACAAGCCTGGTCTTTGGAGTCCCTTCAAGGCTCAAGTGCGTCCGTTGCTTCTCTGGTGGCTTTTAAAGTTCACCGTAAATGCCATTGTATAATAACAAGGGGCTGTTTTACACCGGAGTGACATTTAATGGAAACCGGGATACGAGATGACCCAGCCGCTGGCAATTTAATAAGCCAGTCAGAAAAGTCTGTTTTTAATAGAACTTTACATATATATATATATATATATATATATATATATATATATATATATATATATACAATCTTCACAAACTATTGCATCTCCTCTTTTTTGTTCTTCTGTCTTATTTTTCAGGACCCACTGGTGGATGGCCGAGAAACGTCCAACACCATCCCGAGAAACTCAGCTGTGTGCAGGTGGTCTCCACCCAGCCTGCTCTCTCTGCTGCCCCCACTGCTCTGGCTGTCTCACTGCACACCCGCCATCTTGTAGCCTAGTCGCTCCAAAGCAACAAACACAAATGGACTGACTGATAACATATTTGTATAAAAGAGAGAAAACAAAGCAGAACTATATCCTCTGTTCCCAGTAAAAGCCTCTGGATTCTGTCGCTCTTTCATTCATTTCATTTCTCCCCAATAGCTCCATTGTTTTTTGTTGTTTTTTGTATTGCAGCTGTGCGCTAAACCAATTGATCAAGTGTTGACTCCATTTGATATTTGTTCCCTTTTAAGTTGATCAAAAAGGGATGTAAAAAAGTTAGCTTTTCTGTCTCCCACTGGGTGATTATATTACTGTCAGACTACATTCCGGTACATCTGGGGGCTTCCCGTACAGAGGACGCATGTGTTGTCAAATTTTGCAACGGCGAAATTTCGATCCCCTCTTCCAAACCAAACCAATTTGGCGTTGCCAGAAGGGCTTTAAAGACAAACCGCACAGCCAGTGTTGAAAGGTCTTTCAAGTCCCACGCAGACTCATCTGACATATCTGTGTGCACGTGAGAGTGTGTGAGGGTGTGAGTGTGAGTGTGTGTGAGAGTGTGAGTGTGAGTGTGTGTGCATGTGTTCTGATCATGGTGCCAGTGGTTATTCACCGTATAATCAATCCATCAAAGCAATTCAAGTTAGATATTAAACTTCTGAGTTGTGTAGAAAACACAAAAATAATTATCTGGAAAATAATTTGGAGTAATTTCTGATTGGTAGGATCCGAGGACAGTTGTTCCGACATCGCTATTGTTCAGCGCGGATTAAATAGCAAACCGATAAACACACACACACATTTGAATACTGGGCTTTTGATCTCATTCTCTCGTTCTTTATCTGTCTCTTTTCTCTCTGGATCACTCTTACGCACGCACGCAGACATGCACTCACACAATCACACATCCAGGCTTAGCACTCTGTTTCTACACCTTTTATTATCAACTTAATTTATTCAAAGATTTTAAAAAAAGAATACACTGCAGTTGATAATCCACCAGATTTAATCCTTTCTAAAGATTGTACATACGTGGCACTGTCAAAATGTACCGTTTGTGTGTTTTGTATGTCTCTCTCTCTCTCTCTCTCTCTCTCTCTCTCTCTCTCTCTCTCTCTCTCTCTCTCTCTCTCTCTCTCTCTCTCTCTCTCTCTCTCTCTCTCTCTCTCTCTCTCTCTCTCTCTCTCTCATGGAGAGTAAAAAGAGACAGTGGTTTGCCTCCGTGCCGAGTGGTTTCTTGTGTGAGTGACTTGAGGAGCTGCTGTACTGAGGCTCCCCGATGCACGGCCCACCACCGTAACCGAGCTTAAGTCTTTAGCGCTGTACTGTATATTCAGTTACTGTATTGTTTTTCTATTGTATTGTTTTTCGCTGGCATCTGTGTGATGCTGTGATGTATTGCCGCGGCGATGAAACAGTGAACGTGTTGAGGCAATGCATTCATTCATTCATCCCCTTATTGTTCAGCAGAAATAGATCTCCTAACTTGATCATTGTGTGATGGTCAGCAGTCGTGTTTAGTAGTCATTTTTACAAAGCTTTGGCAAATTTCCCCCAGCCCCCCATGCCTTTATTGACTATTTTCCAGGAATAATAACCACATATTGACATGTGGCATGTTAAGGAAAATGACTTCAGTTATACACAAGCATTTATGACGATGTATGGCTGCTTGGGTTCCTGTGGGTTCCTGTGGCTTCTTGAAATGTACTTACTGTATACTAGAACCTAAGTGTTCATTATGAAGCGTTTAACATGATATATGTGCTGTACGCTTTCTGGCTGAAAGTGAATAATCGGACAAACAAATGTCAAGATGATCGTTTATTTCAGAGCATTGTGAAATATTTTGACATTCAGAGATACAAAGTTAAATAAGACAGAACCGTGTTAGCTTGTTTTTTTATAACAAGCTATATGTATATTTCCCCTGATATGTACATGATTATAGAATACTATTGCATCTGAGAAAGAGGATATAAATGTAACTGTCCTATATTACTGCAATTATATATTGCAAAATACTACTTGTTTCTTAAGTATTGACTTTGTATCATAGCCCCATTCTTGATCATGGTTTACTATATTCATACTTTTTTGGGGACAGACATCTTATTTTTCTATTTTTAACTTTTGTTTTGTCTATGACGTTACTTATTTAATACAAGATGGACTGGAATGTGTACTCAATTAAAGTTTTGGTCTTCACCATAATGACATGTATTGGTATAGGCCTTTATCAAAATGACATGTATTGGTATAGGCCTTTATCAAAGCGGTGTAGTTAGCAGGGGCAAGAACGGGTGTTACTCATTAAGTTAATTATGGGCTCAGGTATGCCAGTGCTCTTAATGAAGGTCATGAGATACCCTGCCATTACACCTCTGTGATAAGGCCTATTGCAACAAGAACTAGCAGCACACTAGTCAAACCAATAGTATTCTGTTGTTTGACGAAATGTTTTGAGGGTTTTAAGGTGGTAATACTATTGGATAGTTAGTGGCTGTTACCAGCATTTATTTTCGTACAAGCAAACATGTTGATGTGGTCGCTTGGCGATTGAATTTGGGCTTTAAAGATCCTTGAAAGTTTGAAAGCAAAATACCTTTTGAGACCTTTTGTCTCGTGTAAGTTTATTTTGTATTGGAAACTCTCTGTCTCTAACCACACAACTACAGTACCAGTGTTAATACTTGGTTGGAAAGTATTGGTTCTTCTTAGCACTGTGCTGGCATAAGGTATTAGTGGGCCACCAATTGCAGTATGTAAAGAAGGGAAGCCAATAGAAGATGGTGATAGTTGCATTCTTCTCCCTTCTGTCTGTTGTCAAGGATTGAAGACATGTTTTTTTTTTCTTTTTGGAGACACGGCTATCCAGCACCATTTCCTTCTTAGCTTGTGAAAATGTAAAATCTATTGTACCAAGTTACAATTAAAACTGTTAAATCATCTCAGACCAGATGTTGTTGTCACTGTTTCCTCTCATCCAATAATTAAGTCATGTTACAAGAAATGACAGACAGAAGGCAATTAAGCAATTCAGGAAATACCAGGAGCTAGCAAGTATGTATAAATTGGGTTAAAAAAAGTAAGCAAAGTTACATGAGCGGAGAGAGAGAGAGAGAGACCGAGAGGGATAAGGGAGGAGTCGTTTTAGCATGTTGGGATGTCTGCGATGTGTGTCTTACTGGAACACAACCTCAGAAGCAGTACAGGAATCAAACTAGGCGCCAGTAACTTAGCTATCCTCCCCACTGCAGAGGAAGCGCATAGTTTGCAAATAGCACCATTGACCCTGATACTCTATCCACGTAAACAATGGACACCTTCATCAGCATCTACCTAGTGATTTGGACCAGGGAAAGGTTAGCAGGCGTATCTTCACTAGATAAGTATTCCCCGTGCCCTGGTTCATAAAAGTAGCAGACCCATCATTAGTGTTCTGAGTGACACCTGTGTTAAGACCATGCCTCTGAGAAAACACAAAGTACTCTATCAGGCAAGATGGAAGAAACAGGCTGAACATGAACACACCCTGTGGTAAGCTGTGGTAATATAAAGGAATAATCATGAATAATATCTTTCTGGGTTAAGCAAATGTGGATTAGTCAATGTCTATAGAAGACTTCTAGATATTGGTTATAGATCAATTGTATTTTTGTTCAGAATGAACATAACACACTCATATTTGCCAGGGATGTACTTTCTTCCTGTGAATACACTAAACTTTAATATTTTTTTAACAACAGAACATTTAAATAAGATCTTAATTAATAAAGATCAACATTTTCATTTTCGATCTTCATGTGCAAATTTCTTTCAGGAATATGCATGTACAAATAGGACCGGTTGAATTTAATGTATCCTTGACGTCATTTTTTTGCCAATCTTTCTTTGTAGCTCTCGTTCATTTTCTTTCTTCCTCGTCTTTGTTCATTTGTATTTGTATCTCTTTTTTGAAACAATTGTCAACGCCACCCAGGGCCTGCGTGAGATAGGCATGTGGGAGGCAGGAAGTCTGCTCTTCTAGGACTGACATAGGATGACATAACCTTTTACAGAATGAATGAATGAAGGCACAGCGTGCCACTGGGGTTGGAGTATTCATAGCCCCCAGGACAGGGATGCAAACAGAATGTCATATTATAATGTTCACCAAAGAATGGGAGGGAGGCAGCCTGAGGTATGCTGCCTCCCTCAGAAAACATTAAAATAGTAATTTCTTTATTTTCTTCCAGTAGCTGGGGTAGCCTATAAGAGGTTGAAATACAAGTGTAATTAAAAAAAAATTTGCAGAAAAAGCTCATATGTGAGCTGTGACTTGTGGCTGTTTTGGCACTGCACATGGAGAATACTGCAAAAATATATTAATATCTTCAGGCTGCATGATAGATTAAAAAGGTGTCTGTAATAAAGTTTAGGTGCAAAAAGATTGTGCACATAACCTCATCTCAAATCTTTTACTTAAAACACCCCCTCATGCTGAGATTCGCAGGGTGTTTAGATTTAAGGTTGATAAAACCACCAAGGT
Source organism: Lota lota (assembly GCA_026745465.1). Taxonomy (NCBI): domain Eukaryota; kingdom Metazoa; phylum Chordata; class Actinopteri; order Gadiformes; family Lotidae; genus Lota; species Lota lota. The sequence goes on along the minus strand of JACYXH010000256.1, from coordinate 765,316 downwards.
GGTGGGGGTGGTCAGCGACGGGGAGGGGGGGATTCTGTTCTTTGAAGGAACCTCTAAGGATAATGTAACTAAAGCTGTAAAGTTTGAAAACCAACATCATCCACTGGCTTAGTGCTCTTTGGATTTAAGAAATGTGTGACATGCAAAACCCCAAATTGTGCACTGTCGTTATCTCTTATATTCACACATAAAGAATCAAAACAAAGGATTAATAGAAAAAAATAACAGTGAAGACTAAAACAGACTATTAATGACTCATAAATGGTGCTCACAGCCTCGCAGTGAAGCCCCCTGTGGCATCAAAACAGATCAGTAAGAAAGTCAAATTAGTTCTCATAAACTTGGGGAATTAGATTTTTTTTATATCAAGCTGTGTCTCATTGCCAAGATTGAGCTTATTAAGAGAGATTAAAACCTTGTTCCATCACTTTGTGGGGGCGAAAGGCCTTAGACAATGTTGTAAGCAGCAAGTCCAGGACTCGAAAATTAGGACATAAAATTGGCTTTGTGCTTTTATGGGGTGAGACATCAGTTCAACAGTTGAAGGCAGCCCTCTTCAAAGACATCTCTGCCACCCACTTTTTATTTTAACGTGTAAGTGAACCTCCTGTTTCAGCTTTAATTCGAACAATGTGAGATTTAAAAAGAATGTGCTTTGGGCGGATGGTTCTAGGAAGGCGACCCACGGCAACCTTTTGCTACTTTTCTTTCAGACTACTCTGCAAGATCTAGGTCCTCTCATTGGCCAAAAACCCCCGATATATTCATGGTATGTACACACACACACACACACACACACACACACACACAAAGTGGTGTCAATAATACAACACTTGGTTCAATCCCGGCCCGTGTGATTATTTTTCTAGTCACAGAATAGAATCAAACCCAGACAGTCCCTTGGCTCAATCCAAACAAAGAAAACCCAGAGTTTCAAATCTTGGTGCAAATGCTGGTGTCAACTCATCGCTTTCACTCATTAATGATGACATCATTGTTGTTTTCAGTGTACAAATAAAGGTTTCAGGACGCGCCCTGTGGAAGACATTCAACAGCGTGTCCTTGTGATGCTGAGGGCGATGAGTCGCAGCGTTTTCACTAGAGAGATTCTGGAACCGCCTCCCATTTTTGCCGCGGACGATTTGGTCAGATTGTCGGTAGGTTCCTGCGCTGCTTGTGGATCCCGGGCTGGCCAGCGGTGGGTTTAATAGGCGCCCTAAAGCACTGCTTCCCAACCTTAGGTGAACCACTGAATTGTCATCAAGACCTTTCGCGGACCACCTCATATGCAAACGGTAAACAATAGATAGATACACACGCAGTGGCTGAGCCAAGAGCGCCAGAGCCCCCTTTATACACAACCATTACTGCAAGGCCATGGCCAGTGGGAAACAGTGGAAAGAAGGAGTCAGCAATGCTGCATATTCCCCCAGTGTGTTAATTTAGCAAACACAAATTAACACAAAACATCAATGGAAAACATTACAATGGAAAACCTGTGATGGAATGCACACAGCGACACAATTTTCGAAACAATAAAAAGCCATAATACTATATTTACAGATCAATATTTATAATATATTTTCAGTTATCTATATATAATTTTTTCTACTATTGTAAATGTGTATATTTCAAGAATAAAACCTTGCATACCCTGCTGTACCGCAGGTTAAAAAACACTGCCCTGAAGGGCCATTGCCCAGGTTATAGCGTCCCTAGCAACATCATTAACACTGATAACACTGACTGGTCCCAAGGGAAGAACTCTACGCCTTGCATTCCTGTGTGGCCACGTCATGTTCATGTCAGAAAGACAACTAGTTTAGCACACTAACATGATCATCATTATTTGTGATGATCAGAATCATCATGTGTAGTTGTGTTGGTGGTGCACAGTGCTGGAGACATGTTGGTGGTGTACAGTGCTGGAGACATGTTGGTGGTGTACAGTGCTGGAGACATGTTGGTGGTGTACAGTGCTGGAGACATGTTGGTGGTGTACAGTGCTGGAGACATGTTGGTGGTGTACAGTGCTGGAGACATGTTGGTGTACAGTGCTGGAGACATGTTGGTGGTGTACAGTGCTGGAGACATGTTGGTGGTGTACAGTGCTGGAGACATGTTGACGGTTAGACATGGTACAATATCTAATACAAAGAGACGCTATTGGATCAAGCGTGAAATGACAATTTGACCGTTTATTCAAAACATTTATGACTAACACGTGTAATTCTGAGGGTTAAAGGTGAAATAGGTGCTTATTTTATATAAATATATGAATTGAATAAATGAATGTCCCCCAGGGTGACTCTGTTGTGTGTGGGACCCTGGTGTGACGGGCAAAAGGACAAGACAGGGTTGACAGCACAGGCATTCTTCACATGACCTCGGAGAGTGTGTGTGTGTGTGTGTATGTGTGTGTGTGGGGGGGGGGGGGGGGGGGGGGTTGTGTGTGTGTGTGTGTGTGTGTGTGTGTGTGTGTGTGCAGTTGTGCGTGGAGAGGCAGAGGACAGCCTCATGCCTTGTAATTCTATGAAGGCCCTTGACCGGTCCGGTCACTCATCCTCCCAAATTACCCACCGCAATTGCTCCATAATGCCATTAAAATTGGGGCCTGGACAAGACATCCGTCATTGCAGCGCAGCTTGCCTGGCCCTGATTCCTCAACAAGAGGATGGAGGTTACAGTGAAGGAGAGAGGGAGAGAGAGAGACAGAGAGAGAGAGAGAGAGAGAGAGAGAGAGAGAGAGAGAGAGAGAGAGAGAGAGAGAGAGAGAGAGAGAGAGAGAGAGAGAGACAGAGACAGAGAGAGACAGAGAGACAGAGAGAGAGAGACAGAGAGAGAGAGAGAGAGAGAGAGAGAGAGAGAGAGAGAGAGAGAGAGAGAGAGAGCGCTTCAGGCTGAAAAAGGAAGTGCTGCTCTGCGGCATCGACACGCGGTAACGTGAAGCGAACATGTCACTTAAAGAGGTGGTGTATCCAAAATCCTTTCTTTTTGTAAACATGGTACGATATCTTACAAGATCGTCAACATGGTTATCTCCATTGTATCACTTATACTAGAACAAGGCAGTAATTTAGAGAAAGTTTGTGAACGTTTCACTCTGTTCCGAACGCCAGAGGTGCTTTTTTGTAAATGGAAGTGCGTTTTGGTATACTCTTCGGTGTTATACACAAGGGAGGTGCTAAAAAAGAATCACAAAGTCGGCGTTGGTTGTAGCCATGGGGATAACACTCCTTCGCAGATCTCTCAGCCCAAAACGTTATTATTTTTTATCTCAAAGTGTTTCATTTGGAGCTGAAACGGGGGGTTACTTACACTTTAATGCCTACAGGGCTTGTACATTGTGACGTCTCATCGCAATGGGAAATCGGAATTGGAAATATAGGAGCATAGGAAGTTTATTTGTAATAATGCAGTTTGATATTTAACCGTGAAATCGTTGGTCATTATGGGGAGACATTTTTGTGTTTAAAAATCCCATAGCGTTTCTCATGCAAGACGTGGCAAAATTAAGTTTTCATTAGGTGATCATATATTTACGTTTATTTATGATTTTATATAACGACGACTCTCTCGAGGCATCACAAAACGCAGAGAATTGCCAACAAAATTCCCCATGATGCATTCTGATTTTCAAGCCCTATAGTGCACTCTTTCATCTTGAGAAAGAGATTTAAAAAAGAGTGCACTTAGCTCTTGCAGGACATAAATGGCGGAGAAAGCAGCGGCATTAAGTTCTTTGATAGCCTATAGTCCTTTCATCTGCTCTACAGTTAATAGATTTGAGCTTTCCCCTTAATGTATTCAGGGACGCACTAATGTCCTGCGCTGAGTGGTCGAGTTTGATGGAAGTCACTGAGTGTCGAACAGGCGAAATCTGTGGATCTAAAGAGAGACAGACAGACAGACAGACAGACAGACAGACAGACAGACAGACAGACAGACAGACAGACAGACAGACAGACAGACAGAGTAAGAAAGAAGGTGGCGATCTAGAGTATCTGAAAGAGCCGGCCCCTATGGCGAGCTCAAAATTTGAACAACAAAGCCTTTTATATTTTTCTTGTTCCTGGCGGTTGCACAGGGAGTGACAGGAAATTGCTCTCCCAGCTGCTTGGCTCTCTTCCAGCCAGGCCCGGTCTGGCAAAGGGCTGGACAGAGTGACAAACATCCACAGTCCCACAGCTGTGAATGTTTGATTATGTCCCCACAGGTAAGTCGAGTCACGGCATGTACCTGTGACTTTGTGGAGTCTACTTCATATGAATGTAACCCTCGATCGCCATCTCAAACAGCAAATCGCAGGCTTATGTTTCAATTGAAGAGGTTAAAAGGTGCGCCTCCTATTCCTAAAGAAATACACAACGTAGTGTAGCATAAATGCAAATATGATCATGCTCATTTTAATCTGATCACATGTCCCTTTGCACTAACAGCTACTGCTAACAATACAGTGTATCAATGAAAGTATGAAAGTGTGTGTGGATGATGGCTGGTATAAGCAGCCTCACCCAGCCCGAGTTTCCAATCAGACTCGGCCAGGTGAGGCTGCTTAATTCAGCCATCATCCACACACACGCCGACAGAAAGGGTTCCTGAAAAAAACATGAGGAAAAACACATAGCTGCAATAAATAGCAAATATCAAACCCAACGTCCCCGTACTGTTCTGCTGTGCTTCTGATATAGCTAATGACTTTCTGGTGGAGCATGCATTCTGCTGAGCCAGCCCATATGTGTAACTCTATCTAGAGTGTTGGGTGGCAAAATACATACTGTCGGCTTGGCTAGTTATCTGACCCTATTGACATCCGGAGAACCCCAATCAATAACAGTCCCCACAACACCAGACATATACTGATACACACACACAACACGGCAACAGGCATTGAAAATGCTTTAATAGTAAATGTAATGAACATTTAATGAACACTTGTACAAATACAAACGGTGCGCTGAGCTGCCATCGGTTCCTATAGATCCCTAGAAGAACTAATTGGGTTGAATGGTGTTTGTGTTTGGTTGGTTGGTTGGTCATGTGGCGCCAACATACAGACAGCCACTTGATCAGCAGCGATCAGGTTTGGGTGGAGCCCTATACATGATCGATGAACATCGTCAACAACGTGCCATCGCTGGTCATGCTGTTGAGTACAAAGAGGATGCGCCATGCAGCCCTACGTAACGGGCTCTTTTGACATCACACAAATCGTACAATTTGCATACTGTGGGTTTTTTTCCCCTTTCGTGAGTCGTATGTGAATAAAACCCTGACGTAATAAAACAATATACCGAGTAATACTACAAGCACTGTCGCTCTTTTAAAAGACTAAAAGCGTTCTCTTCGGTATAAAAACGCCTCGCGCACTTGCAACGCTCTGAAAAATTATAACTTCTCCGAATACTTTGCATGATGATAAGCAATAAATAAATGAACGCATTAGTTAAGATATACATGTTAAAACCATGGGGTGTATGATATGGCATGAAGGGGATACTAAAGTCACCGTAGCTCCACTGTGATCACTGGACGCGTGTGAAGATGATGACCATATGTAGCTCACCTCCGCTACCAATGTTACATCATAGCTTATGCAAACGGAAAATGCAATACATGATGGTTGATGTGTTGCATAATATTGTCCCACAAAAAGGGGTCCAAACTCAGCGGCGAAGAAACTCAGTGCATATCGATTTTCCACGAGGCAAACGAAGCCTCCATCGGTGGAAGACTCCAGCGGGTGCTGATGCCGAACACCTGAGCTTACGATCCAGACCTCAACGAACATCAGTGCAGGAAGGGATCACGGGAATAAAACGCTAAACATGAACGACCACAGATCTGGACAGCGACGATCACGTCAAATAATTGCCATGACAAGATGCAGACTAACAGTCTCACATTAATAACAGCTATAAAATGTCGACAGCTATAAATGATGCCCAAAAACCAAACAAAATTAGTAAAGACATTTGTCTGCGAGCAATCTGTATAGTCATGTGACAACCACACTATACCATGTTGCAGTGTTCATCCGCTTTACTGTGCATTTCAAACAGTTCCTTTTTCCCCATTCAGTTCTCCATAAAATGACCCACTGCCCAGTGTAGTTTGGTTCGTCACTGTAGAAAATCTCTTTTGGTTCCACGTTAATGTATGTGGTGGGCCAGCCCCGAGCTGGAGGAATGCTTTAACGGTGACACGCGGCATCTGTTGGGGGGGAGACACACATGCCATCTACAATCTGACATACATTCATTTCAATGGCTTTGATGGCCGATGCCAACAGCATACATACATCATGGGAGAAATCAAAGAAGTGACCGATGGGGGTGTGTGTGTGTGTGTGTGTGGGGGGGGGGGGGGGGGGGGGGGGGGGCGAGCGCCAATGCGTTAGTTAATTAGTTAGTTAGTTAGCAGTGACATCCGTAACCTGGAGCAACGTCCGCCTCGGGATCCAACACACCACGTCTGATCGGAACGTCCCGTCTCGCTCGTTGTCGTTTTCAAATGTTTTGAGTCCAGCGAAAAACAATCGCCTTCGCTTGGGAAAAGCCAAAGCCGATCGCGTCCCCGTCCCCTCCCCCCGGCCCGTCCCGTCCCGGTCCGTCCCGGTAATGCGACGTGGTGGGCTCATACGCACGTCCCCTGGTGGTGCCCTGCGCAGTGCTTGCGGTGCTTCAGGCCCAGGCCTCGGTCCTTGAGCTCCATGGCTCTCTGCTGGGACGTGTCCGCCAGGGCGCTGGCGATGGCCATTCCTAGCGGGAGACAGTTGGACGGAGAAAAGGAGAAGCGTGTGGGGTGAGTTCATTCGGGATTTCATTCGTTCGTTCGTTCGTTCATGCATCAGTCCAGTATTCTTTGTGGCTTTTTACTTTATTGTTACTCATTATTTACGGCACATCCTGCCGTTGCCCTGATGCATGACCTCTAGTCTGCAACATTAAATGGGAGAACGAGAGAAAGTCTGTAATGTGTTTCTATAATCATATATATGAGGAGAAGACAGTGGAGGCGTTGTGATGAACATCAAAGGGGAAAGTCCCAGTAGCATGTGACAGATGGAGATGCATTCACCCCAAAACCCCCCTCCTCCTCCTTCTCCTCTTCACCATCACCATCTTCATCAACATCTCCCGACCCAAAGCTGTCGGGGGAGGGCGTGGGGGAGGGCGCGGGGGAGGGAGGATTGGTCGCCAACGCGTAGCTCTCACATCTCCTGCCTTGTCTATCGATTTGATTCTCTCTCTCTCTCTGTCTCTCTCTCTCTCTGTCTCTCTCTCTCTCTCTGTCTCTCTCTCTCTCTGTCTCTCTCTCTCTCTCTGTCTCTCTCTCTCTGTCTCTCTCTCTCTCTGTCTCTCTCTCTCTCTGTCTCTCTCTCTCTCCCCCCCAACAAGTCCACATCTGATCTTCCACGCGTTATTATAGATAACAATATAACAATATAGAAGTAATGGCTGCCCCCCCACCACCACCACCACCACCACCACCACCACCACCACCACCACCACCACCACCACCACCACCACCACCACCACCAGCATCAGTGCATGGTACCATTAGCGGCGGAGAGGAGTGGGCTGAGGGGCCCCAGCCAAGTGCACGGGAAAACCGTGAGCAAGGGGAGTCTGCTGTTGCTCGGCACGATGTGATTTAGATTTCACACTCAACTGATTTGTTTTGCGGATGCTTTTTTTCCCCTCTCTTTTTTTGGGGGGGGGGGCGGATGGAAAAATGAAAAGCGGATTACACAGCCCTGTGGTGTGCTCTCCGGTGGGACTGTGTGTGTGTGTGTGTGTGTGTGTGTGTGTGTGGGGGGGGGGGGGGGGTGAGACGTACAGAATCCTCCGACGTTTGTCCTCTCCTTACCGATTCGACCGGGCGGTACCTATAATGCATTGTGCAGGCTGCATTTGATGGTGTTCAGACGAGCCAATTTCTGTACTTTGCAGTTACAGTTGGGAATTTTACAGCCATAGCAAAAGTAGATCTTTATAAAGTTGCAATATATCTGGAAATGTCCGTGTTGATACAAAGCAGCTGCGGTCATCGTTAAAATGTTTGTCCTCTGTTTGTGTGAACAGCAACGGTGAAACTATGAGGTCCTATACTTTAATGTGCAACCAGGAATCGACACACAGATAAAAGAGTTTGGAATAAGCTGGAGCTCATAAAGTAATAGTTGAATGAAGCACTTGTCATTACACACAATTATGACATCCATCCATCACTGCTTCTTAGATGAGGTTTGACTAAGCAATGAGAATTTATTTTATTTATTTTCCCACTGTACTTTGAAGTTATGCATTGTCCTTTTAGTTTTTTTTAAGCGTGTTGTCTTTCACGTCTAATAACGTCAACTGTCGCCAGTATTCATGGATGAAAATGCGTGTTCATTTGCAAAATTAAATTGGTCAAATCTAATGAAATTATTAGACAGGTGAGTGCAAGAGTTCGCTCACTGCCATGGCAACAGGGCTCATTCATGTAATTGTTTTGTCAGGTGAGTTGCTGCATCATTAACCCCCGACCCTGCAGCCGTCTTGATAGGACTAATGGGGTCATTAGCGCGCTATCTAACCGTCTGCAGGGAACAGGCAGGGTATACATCGCAGCGAGTCCCACCTTGACAGTGAAAATTAGTACAGAGAACACAGCGGCAGGTTTTTAAACATCTGGGAAAGGAGGTGCTCACTTCCATCAACCAAAAAAAGGTTTTTTTCCTACAACATCCCTGGTCCAGATTGTACTCTAAATGAAGACACAGGAGACTTTAAGCATTTCATATGGCCACGTGAATGCAGAATGGACGGCCCTCGATAAAACAATAGCAGCTTGTTCGTCAAATATTTACGAACAAGCTGGCATGCATCGTGTTGACACCGCTGGATCCATTCCAGTTGTGTTTAATTGGGGGTGGGGGGGTGGGCTCACTCAGTGCAGGTCGAAGTAACTCTAGACTTACCCCCTTACTTGGGGAGATGGAGGAGAAGAAGGAGAGGCGTAGCAGAGGAATGGAGTGAGGGGAGATGGAGGAGAAGAAGGAGAGGCGTAGCAGAGGAATGGAGTGAGGGGAGATGGAGGAGAAGAAGGAGAGGCGTAGCAGAGGAATGGAGTGAGGGGAGATGGAGGAGAAGAAGGAGGCGTAGCAGAGGAATGGAGTGAGGGGAGATGGAGGAGAAGAAGGAGAGGCGTAGCAGAGGAATGGAGTGAGGGGAGATGGAGGAGAAGAAGGAGAGGCGTAGCAGAGGAATGGAGTGAGGGGAGATGGAGGAGAAGAAGGAGAGGCGTAGCAGAGGAATGGAGTGAGGGGAGATGGAGGAGAAGAAGGAGAGGCGTAGCAGAGGAATGGAGTGAGGGGAGATGGAGGAGAAGAAGGAGAGGCGTAGCAGAGGAATGGAGTGAGGGGAGATGGAGGAGAAGAAGGAGAGGCGTAGCAGAGGAATGGAGTGAGGGGAGATGGAGGAGAAGAAGGAGAGGCGTAGCAGAGGAATGGAGTGAGGGGAGATGGAGGAGAAGAAGGAGAGGCGTAGCAGAGGAATGGAGTGAGGGGAGATGGAGGAGAAGAAGGAGAGGCGTAGCAGAGGAATGGAGTGAGGGGAGATGGAGGAGAAGAAGGAGAGGCGTAGCAGAGGAATGGAGTGAGGGGAGATGGAGGAGAAGAAGGAGAGGCGTAGCAGAGGAATGGAGTGAGGGGAGATGGAGGAGAGGAGCGAGGCGGACCGTGTTCTCTGGGCATAAAAGGGGAAACGGGAAGGAATTATCCAAGCGTTCCCGCGACAACCTATCTCTCCAGCATTGCGCCGGGGATGCACAAAGGAGTGCTCAGCAGGATGGGGGGGGGGGGGGGGGGGGGGGGGGGGCGGGGGGGGGGACAACGACGACAACGACGACACTAAAGGTGTCGCGTGCTCCGCTGGTTCTATAACTTCCTCAGTCGCTGGTCCAACGTGGGCCAGGAACGCAGGTTCCTCTGGTGAGGAGGACATGGTGTGCCTGCTTCCACTCTTTCCTTCAGCCACACAGTACTAGGCTTAACTGCTACACCCTCAAAGGCCTTCCTATCTCTCTTCTTTCTCTCTTCTCACACACAAACACACACAGGCGGAAGAACGCACTTGCACCGATAACGCACACACACACACAAAAACATGCATGCACGCACGCACGCACACACACACACACACACAAACAAATGTACATGCACGCATTAACACACACATAGACATGCATACAAACACACACACACACACGCACATAGTTTATTTCTGTTTTTGCTTACAAATGCTCTCAGCTACCCGCTGCACCCATCT
>JACYXH010000256.1:730000-750000 GCA_026745465.1 Lota lota | reverse complement strand
AATTCATGGGACCTATGCAGTGCCCAAAGTCAATTGAAATTGGTGTGTGTGTGTGTGTGTGTGTGTGTGTGTGTGTGTGTGTCTTACCAGATTGTCCAGGTGGAGGTATTCCTGAAGGTAGTCTTGGGAGGTAAAGGAGGACGGTCAAAACACTGGCCCGGCTCCCCCAGCATGGTTCAATAGCTATGGGCTTAGGCAGGACCTGCACACACACACACACACACACACACACACACACACACACACACACACACACACACACACACACACACACACACAAGATAAGACAAGATAATGTTTACAATTAGTAAACCCATGTGTACCTCAGGCGTAGAGCACAGTGTGTGTGTGTGTGTGTGTGCGTGTGTGTGTGTGTGTGTGTGTGTGTGTGTGTGTGTGTGTCCCACACCATTGACAATAATGGTTCCATTTTCCCCACCCAAACACTGAGAAACTTGGCATGTCTACCAGTGGCCCCTGGGGTCCCCGTAAAGGGAGGGAGGGCCTGGGGCCCTGAGTGTGGAGTCAGGCTGATGAAGATGGAGCCAAACAGACCCCAAGAGAGCGGAGGGTGGCAAAGACGCTGGCAAGCAACTCATGAGTTTGTTTCTGTGTGTCGGTATGTGTGTGGGGTTGATGTTGTCAGCATCTATTCAACTCAGGCATGTTTACAGACTGTCCCAGACTAGTCACACGCCTCTGTGTTAATATCCATAAATTACCCACGAACCATTGTGCTCTCTCTCTCTTTCTCTCTCTCTCTCATCCCACCCCATTTTCACTGACTCTCTCTCTCCCCCTTCTCTGTGTTCTCTCCCTCTCTCTGCAGTCCCGACTCGCTAAGAGGTAGACTCTGACCCGGAACAGGAGGTCACCTTGGGATGGCCACAACTTCCCCCTTCCATCTATAATGACGATCAATGGAAACCGCACAAGACACACTGATATGTTTTATATTGTTGGCACCAAAATTACTCTTCTCATCTAATAACTGAATACCAACAAATGGAAATAGTTCAACAGAGGTTTGGAGGTTTCTCTGGGAAAAGCTGTATATTATGTGTCAAAGTCCACTGTATTTAAATCCTCAGATGCCCCAGATGGTATTTTATATGAGTCCTAAGAAACACTGCAGTGAGACAGAGTGGTATTGAGTTATCGACCAAACTTGACCCTTCCACCACATTGGACCATAGAGTTCACAGAGAAGGACCCTCTTCATTACTGAAGGCAACACCCACACACACCCACCTCCCACACACACACACCTCCCACACACACACACACACACACACACACACACACACACAGTATGTTAGCATAAGGTGCAGTCCCACACATCATTTCAAGAGATATTTACAACAATGTCTGGTTTAGAATGTTTACTATAACCATGTATGTGAACCAGAGAATGCTCTGGTTGATGGTGGATGGTGGATGATTTCGGCCATTTTCAAAATAATTTTAATTAAAATGTGTTATTTAATAAATAAAATGTGCTATCACACACAGTGTGAGGGAAATACAGTAGCAATATAATTTGATATAAAAGTACCTATCGTTTGCTAAATTTACCCAGGACCAAAGTGAAAAAGATAGAGGGAATGAGGGGTGGGAGCTAAACAAAGGAAGAGACAAATGTAACACAGAATAGCACAAACACACACACACACACACACACACACACACACACACACACACACACACACACACACACACACACACACTGTGTACACATTTCCTTTGGTGCTAACAGGTTTTAAGTGCTGCAGCATACGGCGTAATTAGTCCTGTTTGTTTAGCATTGCTGAGTGTCAATGATGAATTCACACACACACACACACACACACACACACACACACACACACACACACACACACATGCACACACACACATGCACACACACATGCACAATGGCATACCCACGACATTGTTTCTCAGGCTTTTGAGAGAGCAGGATGGAGAATGAGGAACAGGTGTTTGTGTTATGGTGTGTGTGTAAACACCATACCCTTATACCTCATTAAGTTTCAAGAAAAGTCAACATAACAAACCATCTGAACAATTCTGAGTGTCCCACAATCGACTGTGTTTTTAACTGAGCACATCTTGGTGAGCGTCACTTTTGACACTGTGATTTTTATTGTGGAAGTTAATAATAAATATGCTAAAATTAAGTGGGTCCCCTAGCAAGCCTGCATCAGGGTACCTTTGTTAATATTAGCATGTGTGTCATCATCAGTATGTGTTGTAGACTGTAGTAAACATGTAGAGCAGAAATAACATAAATATACAAAACAATTAGTATAAATGTACATTTGCATTTCACCACAGAAACACCCATATATATATATATATATTCCTAAAAAAGCGCTAATCAGTTTGTGAGGCGCTCTATTAAATGTGTGTGTGTGTGTGTGTGTGTGTGTGTGTGTGTGTGTGTGTGTGTGTGTGTGTGTGTGTGTGTGTGTGTGTGTGTGTGTGTGTGTGTGTGTGTGTGTGTGTGTGTGTGTGTGTGTGTGTGTGTGTGTGTGTGTGTGTGTGTGTGAGAGAGAGAGAGAGAGAGTTAGGGCTGCACGATACACAAAACATCGATATTGCGGTGTGTGCGGTGAGTGACATTATGAAGGATGTGATTTCAATTTTTTTTTAAGGAGCTTGAACCTAAGGGAAAAACCTTTTTTGTTGCTTGATATTAACTAAACAATGCAAGGTTGACATTTTCCTAATCTAGAAGAAACGCCTGTATTTTAAACGAGGCTCTCTGGATTCGCACGTTTATTTGTTTTAATTCCACACAATACATCACGGGTTGCTTTAAAAAGGATCCGCGCTCGCGAAAGACACACTCGACTGCAAAATGAATAGATGGAGTGTTCCTCCATGCTCCTGTCTCCTGACATTAGCGAGCTAATACGTGCACCGCCAACAGACACAATACATTAGCATGGCCACATTAGCATGTGGGTACGCAGTATTCACAGTATCCAGCGAACGTGGCTGCTGTTGTGTGGGGGGATTTCAAGGCTTCCCTACGTGTATGAACGGCATCTCATTCCGTGAGCCACCACGCAAAGCCATGTTTCTTAATAACACGCTATTATTACGCTTAACCTTAAACACATTTAGAGTTTTAAGTCTGTGTGTCAGGAACCCATATATATAACGGGGCTCTCCCCAAACAATGTTATAGTGGCACTGCGCCACCATATAACATTTAAAAAATAGGGCCATCGCAACGAAGACATTTAATTTCTGAAATGGTCTAAATGGTCAAAACACATAAATAAAGCTTGAAAAAATAAAGCAAAACTGCAATATCACGAAAGTGCTGTGTGGAGGACGGATAATATTTCAACTTCAGCCAACAGGAATTCGTGTCGTTCGCGTGAGTACAATTCGAGCTATTCGAAAAATGTGCATCTACTATTCGAGTCTTTGCGTTGACTGTGTATGCATTCGCGTCGTGCCTTCGCTTTTGGTGTGACCACACGGTAAACAAGCCACGGAGCTGCGTCACCCGTTGCGTTGCTATGATTGGTTGTGGGCTTATCCAATTGCATCCAGAGGCCTTTTGGTCTGCGCCCGTTGGTGACGCCCCTTGGAAATTGAAAATGAACGGAGGTTCCAGACTAATTGCAGTTTGCAATTCTTCTGGCGATGTCAGGCTACAGCCCTACTACCTATAAATCCATTAACTGACTACAGTTGTTTTTCCTGTTTTGATGTTTGACATCAATACAATAGCGTCAAAAATAGGCCTACTAAAGATTACCCAACCTCTGCTGGTTTAAAGCTGAAGTTAATTGAAATTAAGTGATACATCAACTACTATTGCTACTAAATAATATATCAATGTGTGTCGATTTTCATTACTACAACAGTTTTACATAATCACCACACTGTCTTTATGTCAAATGTCAGTGTTTCCAATATCATGCAGCCCTAGTGTCAGTATAATGAAACAGATGCATCACTTTGCATAAGCCTCAAAAGTGAGAACTATTTCTGGCTTCAATCCCAAACTAATCACTGTAAGTGGGAAAGAGGTAGCGATAGAGAGAGAGAGAGAGAGAGAGAGAGAGAGAGAGAGAGAGAGAGAGAGAGAAAGAGAGTGTGAGAAAGAGTGTGAGGAAATCAACCCTTCCAACCAGCCCTCTCTCTCAGTTGTTTAGCTCTCTTTCTTGTTTATTGCCATTTCAGTAGGAGGGCCAAGTCACTGATTTCTGCTGACCAAGTGTGACTTTACCAAGAGCTATGCTATGCAACACTTTTTATGCTATGCAACACAATTTATGAACTTCCATTCCTTCATCCCTAAACTATTTATATTGTTTTGTTTGAAAAATGTGTTATGGCTGGGTCAGGGATCATGTTGGATGGTGTAAATGAGTGGCACTAGACAGCCATGGGTACCGAAATGCAAATGTAGCATTGGTGTACAATGGGGCAGAGATAGATGACAAATACCATAACAAAAGTTCAGTCAAACAAAATATATGGTTTTACACCTGAGTCTATTTGTTCTCTCTCTCCCTGCATTTCTCTGTTCATCAAAAAAGAAGTGAGGCGAAGAGATAGAGGGAGATAGAGGGAGAGAGACAGAGTTAGAGAGAAAGGCAGCAGAGGAAATGAAAGAACAGGGAGACCTTCCAGGATATTGGAATAGCTTGGTTATAAAATCAAAATCAATCAATCATCTTGTCCTTTTTTTTCTCCCCCCTTCCTTCTTTGCTTTGCGCTTCTCGTCACATCTCCGTCTGCCTTCTCTCCAGCTCCCCTGGGACCTCTTCAAAGAAACGGCCCTTCTGCATTCCTTCGTCACCCACTTGCATCCCTTTCTTCCTCACCTAGCCCTCTCTTCCAGCCCGCAGCTCCACTTCTAAATGGCCTGTGGATGGAGCAGGAGCGACCAAGGGGTCCGCGGAGCAGCGCTCACACACCGGGGAGCTCTGGGAGGACCCAGACAGCCCAATCGTCCGGGGCCAAGAGAGGAAATAGAGACAAAGTTTAATCTTCCACTTTCCTCTCTCTCTCTCTCTCTCTCTCTCTCTCTCTCTCTCTCTCTCTCTCTCTCTCTCTCTCTCCCTCTCCCTCTCCCTCTCCTCTCTCTCTCTCTCCCTCCTCCCTCCCTCCCTCCCTCCCTCCCTCCCTCCCTCCCTCCCTCCCTCCCTCCCTCCCTCCCTCCCTCTCTGCTTCACTGTATATTTGCGTTGCTCCAGGCAACCGGATGCCTATATTTCTGCTATAAACGCTCCTGGAGCGAATTGTTGTTGCTGGTAACACGAGGGACACTATAAGACAACAGAATAAGGAATAAGTACCTCGTCAAAAGCAGGCGTTCCTCACATCAAAGATACACACCTGGTGCACAATGGGAAATAAATCATTTGGTGATGGTTGAAAATGGCCGGAGGTAGTATTTCTAGCCTAGCGCAAGGGTGTTAGGAATCCCGTTCAATGGGATTAGAGTCATCTCATCGCAGGATATGGAAAGCGTTTTCTTTATTATTTTGACATAGGATAAAACGGGTGATCCCCATCCCTTCTACTCAGCAAATACCTTGGAGTTATAAAAACCGGCGTTTCCATTGCGAAGCGAAGGAGAAAGCGTCTTTAAATAGCAGACGAAGGTCGTAGAGGCTGCAACAATAGCGTCAAGTTACAGCCTGGGAAGTATTAGCTCAACTGCCTGCTTTGTTTACACTTAAATTAATGTCATAAAACATTGTAGTACAAAATCTGCGTCGTCACCTCGGGGTGACCTTCTATTTTGAAACAGGTGCTAATTTCAAATACTTTTTCGATGTCAACGCAAAAAAGGTTTGCAGCTCTGTACGATGTCGGACGCCAAGAGGATTTTGAAACAGTGAACATGTGGGACATTGACACCTACCAAGTTTGTATCTGCAGTACATGAAGAAGCCTTGGTGTTACATAGCACACCCAACTATGCATGTATCTGAATATACTAAATACTAGAGAGAGGTTTGAAAGGATTATACCAAGTTTGGCCAAAATGTGACAGGATCTGATTGGATGACAGAACCGCCACTCAGACAGGGTGGTTTTGGCCAATGGAATGCAAATACACTCCTGAGAAAGTAGAACGTTATCCACATCCATGCAATAGTTTTAATCTCTTGTGGTAGGGTACATTTTTTAACAAATGTTATATGAAAGCCACATTCTCATAAGGAAGGATTACCCTCACATGGCCAGTATTAAGTATCTGAGAGTTTTTCCATACATGTTCAACATGCGTGCAGTGAATAAAGCTGAGTGACAGTTACTAAAGCAATGCACTTCATGCAGCTGCAAAATAACTTTGTTGAGGACTGGGGAGAAGTGGCAGAGGGGTGATGGTCCCAAGTTTTCATTCCACTCAGATTTTACTTGTTTTCGGCTGCCCCATTTTTGGATTGGTTTTCATCATTTTGTAGTATTATTTACGTGTTCGGCCCTCCATCCCCATAGCTGCCCAACCATTTATCCTTTATGGAAAGGTGCATAGGATTCTTCTTCTGCATCTTAATTCGTCCATTCGTTTCATCCATGCCTCTCTTCTCTACCGCCTCATCTTCTTTTCTCTTCTCTGTCCGAACATCCTTCACACGCTCTCTCTCTCTCTCTCTCACACACACACACACACACACACACACACACACACACACACACACACACACACACACACACACACACACACACACTCTCTCTCTCTCCTTGTTGTGAACTTCATCTTTGTCTTCATCTGCCCATCCACATTGTAAATACTTTTACAATCATAGGGCTTAGCAGACAATACAGCAGCCAAGAATGAACCAATGCACTGTGTTGCTGCTACTGCAGGGCAGCTGGTGATGTGATCTGACACACACAGACACACACACGCACAAGCATGCACACACACACAGAGGCGCGCACACACACATCCACACGCATGTACACACAACACAAACACAGGGGTGCACACACACACACACACACGCATAAGCGTGTACACACACACACACACACACACACACACTAAATATACAAACAATCAAATTGACACAGACATAAATAAAAGCACACATAGTGATCAACACATACACAACACACGTACAAATAAATATACAAAAAGCACACACAGCAACATTAACCGATACACATGTACCTAAACACAAACATGTACCTAAACACAGACATACACAAACACCCACAAGCATTATGAACACATCATTGGTCTTTGTGCAACAAAATATACTGAAACCCAAATCTTGATCCATCTATCATCACTGTATCTCTGCTCTCCTGAAATGAATTTCACTCCATCTTTATTTGAATCACTAAGCGCCCCAGGCATGCGTGAACTCTACTCTATTCCTAGCAGATCCCGACGTTACATGGCTTGTCTGGCTATGATGCAAAACACTAAGTTTAATGCAACAATTTAATCCTTCGCAAACATTGAATGGTATCATCTTGGTTCAAATGGCTCTAGTACAGAGTCGGATCACAGACCTTTCTCCAAGAGAAAAAAACGAACTGCTTTAATTAATTTAGAATCTTGAAAATGAAATAAAGATATGGCAAATGCTATGGAGGGACGGCTATAACTGCAATAACTCTCAATATTGCATGCTATTGCAAGATATTTGGGGTTCTTTCTCACTGTTTCTGTCCGCTGTCCCTATTGGCATTTAAAATGGCTTTTCATTGGCACTTATGCTTAATGAGGGAGGACCTTATGATCACACTGTAAACGCCTGGTGGCTCTCACACACACACACACACACACACACACACACACACACACACACACACACACACATACGCGCACACACACACACACTTCAGGGAAAGTGCCCCCTGTCGTGGCCTCCTGAGAAGCTCAGGGCAGCCAAGCATGCACACCCCCTAATACCTCCCCATCCATGTTATTGTGTTTCGAATCAAATAGTTTTACTTCATGTCAGTCTTTTTTCTTTTGTTGCTCACTGTGTGTTTGCCTGCTGCACTGTCTCTCTTCTGTTGACCATTTACTTCTCTTATTTTGGTCTTTCTGTCTTGAATTTATTTATTGCTCTCTCTGTCTCTCTCTCTCTGCCTCTTTCACACTCCCTCCCTCCCCCCTCTCCCTCCCTCATTGTCTGTGTATATGTCCTTACTTCTTTGTTTCTCTGATGTTTTGAGTCTGAATATTAGCAGATGTCCTGTATGTGTGTGTGTGTGTGTGTGTGTGTGTGTGTGTGTGTGTGTGTGTGTGTGTGTGTGTGCGGGTGTGTGTGTGTGTGTGTGTGTGTGTGCGTGCGCATTTTCCAAAGTAAAATCATTTTCAATTCAAATATTTCCCATTCCCCGGACATAAGTAATGGACTGCAGCTTTCACCCCCTGCACCACCGGCACAGGATCCCAACTAAGAACAAGGTTGTCCTCAGTGAAGACTGCAGACCAACCTGCTGACGGCCAAGAGATCCACCTCCAGCCCTCGTAAAGGTCAGCGCCACACTAAGAAGCACATACTCTGCCTCAAGAACTCATACATTGTCCAGAGCCAAGACATTCCACATATTATTCAAACTGTGGTGACCTGGGTCCCTTTTTTAATGACATTTCATTTCAGCAAATGTGCGACAATGTACAACATAAAGAGATAATAGCATAATGATATTGATCAGCCGACGTTATGTGCCCAAATAAGGGTCTCTGTTTCGAACTGTCTTCAAAGACTACGGAAAATTGCACAGAGGCACATAACTATTGCCCCAAACTCTGTCGAACTCTGTCAAAAAACATGGAACACGAAACGTATGTGGAAATTCAGAAGAGCCGTGACTTGTTATCTACCACTGTGGTTGAAACAACGATCTGGCGATGAGTGGGTGAAGAACCGGGGTTTAAATGCAGCAGTTGATGAGCCGGAGATGGATAACAGGTGTGCATAATGGAGCAGGTGAACAGCCGGGGAACAATCAATGAACTGCCTCGCCCATTCCACCGACACACAAACACCATGAGGGGGAGACGAAGTGAAGGAACGCTGGGTGACGGCCATGGCCGTAATGGTACCCTCCCCTCAATGGGCGCCTCCAGGCAACCCACTAGGCCTATCTGGGTGCCTCGCATGGAAGCATCGAAGATGTAGCTGCGGGGCTCCCAGCTATGGCTCCTCAGGGCCATAACCCTCCCAGTCCACCAAGTATTGGAAGCCCCGGCCCCGACGGCGCACGTCCAGCAGCCGCCGGACAGTGTAGGCCAGGTGGTCATCGATGATGCGGGGTGGTGGAGGGGCTGCAACCGGGGGGAACGTGGTGGAAACAGGCATTAACTGAGAAACATGGAAAGTGGGATGAACTCTCATGTGGGAAGGCAGCTTGAGTTTGACCACGGTGGGGTTTATGACGGAGTCAATCACAAAAGGACCCACATAACGGGGGGTGAGTTTATTTGAGACAGTTTTAAGGGGGAGGTCCGTGGAGGAAAGCCAAACCTTTTGACCCGGGAGGTAGTTGGGAGCCTGAGACCGGTGGTGGTCAGCGATGCGCCGGTTGCGGTCAGCTGAGCGGTGTAGAGCTGAACGAACGTCCCTCCAAATCTTGCGACACCGGCGAAGATGGGACCGAACCGATTGGACGGTAATATCAGACTCCTGAGCTGGGAAGAGAGGCGGCTGGTAGCCCATCGCACACTCAAATGGTGACATATCTGTGGACGCACTTGGTAGGGAGTTATGGGAGTATTCAATCCAGGCCAAATGGGTGCTCCAAGAGGTAGGATTCCTAGCGGAGACGCAACGGAGTGCCGCTCCTAGGCCCTGGTTGGCCCGCTCCGCCTGCCCGTTGGTCTGAGGATGGTAACCAGAGGACAAACTCACCGAGGCTCCAAGGATTTGACAGAAGGCCTTCCAAACTTGGGAGATGAATTGCGGTCCACGTTCTGACACGATGTCTGAGGGAATTCCATGGAGACAGAACACATGAACTATCAAGAGTCCTGCCGTCTCAAAAGCCGTGGGGAGTTTGGGGAGAGCCACAAAATGGACAGATTTAGAAAACCGATCCACTATTGTGAAAATCACTGTGTTGCCCTGGGAAGGCGGAAGACCCGTAACAAAGTCATGGGCGATGTGGGACCAGGGGCGGCCGGGGATTGGCAGGGGACGGAGCAGTCCAGCGAGCGGTTGATGGGATGATTTCCCACGAGCACACACGGTGTAGGCAGCCACGAAGGCGCGGTTGTCAGTTTCCATAGTTGGCCACCAGAAGTGCCGCCTCAGTAGCGAGAGAGTGCAGCTGATTCCAGGATGGCAGGCAAACCTGGAGGTGTCCACCCACTGGAAGACCTGGGAGCGGACTGACTCGGGCACAAAGAGATGGTTAGAGGGGCCATTACCTGGGTCTGGTTGAGTAAGTTGGGCCTCACGGATCAACGACTCAATCTCCCACATCACCGCGGCCACCACACAGGACGACGGAGGAATAGTGTCACAGCCAGGAATCGACCCCTCAGAGGCAAACTGGCGGAAGAGAGCGTCGGGCTGGATATTTCTGGAACCTGGACGGTAGGTCAGAGTGAAGCTGAAGCGGCCGAAAAACAACGCCCACCGGGCTTGACGGGAATTGAGGCGTCTCGCTGTTTGGATGCAGGTGAGGTTCTTGTGGTCGGTCCAGACAATGAAGGGGTGTTCAGCTCCCTCCAGCCAGCGCCTCCATTCCTCCAAAGCCAGTTTCACGGCGAGAAGCTCCCGGTTCCCGACGTCATAATTCCGCTCAGCGGGGGATAGGCGGCGGGAGAAAAAGGCGCATGGGTGGAGTTTCTGGTCTGAGGCGGAGCGCTGGGACAGGACGGCGCCAACTCCAGAATCGGAAGCGTCCACCTCCACCACAAACTATCGTGAAGGCTCGGGTTGACGAGGACTGGGGCTGAAGTGAAGCGTCTCTTTGGCTCACTGAACGCAGCGTCTGCCTCAGTGGTCCAGGAGAATAGAGTAGCAGGAGAGGTGAGCTTGGTAAGAGGCGCCGCCACTCTGCTCTGTAGTCTCTGATGAAGCGACGGTAGAAGTTGGAGAAGCCAAGAAAAGACTGAAGCTGTTTGATCGTCGTAGGTTTAGGCCACTCTGCCACAGCCCGCACCTTCTCTGGATCAGTCCTCACCTGCCCGCTCTCAGTGATGTATCCCAGGAAAGACACCGAACTCACGTGAAACTCCTTTCTCTGCCTTGACGTAGAGCTTGTTCTCCAAGAGTCTCTGGAGAACCTGTCTCACGTGGATGATGTGTTCCTCCAAGTTGCGGGAAAAAAACAGAATGTCATCAATGTACGCGAAAACCGAACGGTTGAGGAAGTCGCAGAGAACATCATTCACTAGAGCCTGGAAAACAGCTGGGGCATTGGTAAGTCTAAAGGGCATAACCAGTTATTCAAAATGACCAAGTGGTGTGTTGAAAGCTGTTTTCCATTTGTCTCCCTCTTATTCTGACTAAGTGGTAGGCATTCCTGAGGTCCAGTTTGGAGAAGATGGTGGCTCCTTGGAGGGGTTCAAAGACTGAGTTTATCAAAGGGAGAGGGTACTTGTTCTTGACAGGGACAGATGATATAAACGACTGGAGGGTGCGTGGAGACAGCCTCCAGCTGGGTTACGGTCCGAGTTATCTGAGCTGACATCATCCCGAATTTCTACATGACCCTCTGAAGAATCAGATCATGTCTCTCCACTTGGGCGCCTTGGTTGGCGAGGGCTTGGTGGAGAGAACCTGCGTCCGCTGGGTCCATACTGGACAGATTGTTCTGTTACGATCGAACAGGGGAGCCCCAAGCGCAGACACCGACAATACAGGTTGGATGAAAACCAGAGGTTTATTGCAGGAAGTATGAGGGCATTAGGTGGAAGAACAGAAGGTGGACAGGCAGGGACGGATGACGGAGCAGGGCTGAGTTGGAGGACGAAAGAGATGGACGGGCAGGCAGGCAGATGAGCGCGCAGGTGGGAAGGCAGACAGGTAGTCAGGTAAGTTGGCGATCCTGGAGCGAAAAAAACACGGAGTTTAAACACACAAAAAGCATGGAACACGAAACGTATGTGGAAATACGAAATTCAGAAGAGCCGTGACTTTTTATCTACCACTGTGGTTGAAACGACGATCTGGCGATGAGTGGGTGAAGAACCGGGGTTCTTTAAATGCAGCAGAGTTGATGAGCCGGAGATGGATAACAGGTGTGCATAATAGAGCAGGTGAACAGCCGGGAAACAATCAATGAACTGCCTCGCCCATTCCACCGACACACAAACACCATGAGGGGGAGACGAAGTGAAGGAACGCTGGGTGACGGCCATGGCCGGGCAAAAGTAGATAACTACATCGAAGCTATTCTTTTTTATTTGACAATGAACCATCTTCATTCTGTTCACTTCAAATAGAGAATAAGCTTTACTAAAGAATAAGCTGTGCTCTCTGCTCTCACTGCTCCAAAACCAATTTGGCAAAAAACAACAACATGTGCTCCACTTAATAACAGGTGTCGAGAGTGTGTGTGTGTTCCTCTATGTTCTACGTCACACTCGGGATCACTTCCTCCCTGATCTCACACTCTGCCATCTTTCCATCAAGTAAACTCAAGCTTGCGTGACTGAGACAAGTCGAACGATTGGTCCGTGATTTCACTGTCAGGGAAGTGCTTCTGTCGGCTACACATCCAGGTCCGTGTATGGGGGCGGCGTCACATCAGGGGTTATCATAGGCACCATGGTGTGCCATTCGTCAAGTGCATGCCATTTATAGTCGCTGTTTGGTCCTTAAATTGGTATGGACGCGCGGTTTGCGAACTGTCTGCGGAGCTTCATCATTTCAGAGGTGGACTACACTACAAATCACCGTATGAACTGTGCACGAGGGCTGGATGAGGTTATTTTGGATCACGCCAGCTTGCACAGTTCACACACGGTGACTACAGATTTGGTTTGACTGATCCTGAGCAGTTTTATTTCAGACTGCTGCAGAAAAGCTCCGCTGTGCTTGAGCTTCAGAAACGCTTGAGAAAATGACGCTTGTTTGGAAGCTACTTGATCAATAAAAGAGCTTCGCTACCAAAGAGCTATTTGATTGAGAAAAACAGCGACGCTAGCACTACGCTACTGAGAAATGTAGTAACGCCGCTACTTGTAGCAACGCTACTGCCCAACACTGACGATACTTTAACATATAATGACTTCCCAATTTGGTATATTGATTAGCTTGGCTTTGCATACATATATTAAACGGCGAGATGATTAAGTAACAAAAAAAATATCACATTCAACTTGGTGGTAAAGGAAGATAGGGTTGATGAATAACAAATAAAGATGATTCATCTCTCTTATACAATGTGTGTTCACCTGGTTCCTTCTTAACAGGTCAGTGCTCATTTCACAGGGTGCTCAGATATGGAACCCATGTTTTGCCCTTTCTGGCTCTCCACCCAGCTTTTTGGAACATGGGGACACTCGAAAGGTCGAAGGTGCAAAACCTCTGGCCTGTAGAGCATCTTCACCTTTCCTTGAGCCCCTACCGGCAGGGTGCTCCAAATACACAGGAATAACCAGAGCACCAGCAGGAACACCAATGCATGTGCCTCTAGCACTTTCAACTTGTTTGTCTTTCGGGGATTGTATATGTATTCCTTTTTGTTCATTTGACTGTATTTGTGCATTCTTCTTCGTCTGGATGAGTAAGGGCTGTATAGCATTTTGCTTTTGAAATGTGCTCCGAGCCAGAGGAAAAAAAGCAAAAAAAGCAACAACAAAAAAAAGTAAGTGGAAAAAAGTGAGGATTGAAATGTGATTTTTCTAACGCTGTGACTCTGCGTGAAAAGCACACATATGTAACAGATGTCTCCTCTTGTCTCCTTCTCTCTTGTAACCTTTACAACCTTCCTGGTCATATTGTAGCCTCGTAATTTACTTTATGTTCATCCAAATAATATCCTAGAGATACATCCTATATCTCTTTTTCCCCCCTAAATCTCGTTCTTCCATATAAGCTTATTTGGTTTTGCATGAACATTCTTTTATGCCACCATCACCCGGCAAACAACACATAAACAAATACGCCCCATATAGCAGGCGCTCTTATCACCGTGACAACCTCATCCTTCACCCTGCAGACTCCCACATGCCGCGGCTAATCCTACGCTTGACATGTTTCTTGGTAATTCTACCTAACACAGGTAAACACACGTTACACACACACAAACACGCACGCACGATGCTAGCACACACGAATACCTCACATACATACAGAGACGATAACCCACCCCCGACCCCCCAAAACATAGACATACACATCATCATCACACACACACACACACACACACAAACACATACACACACACAAACACACACACACACTCCAGCATTCAGGGACCATTGCTGGCTGCTACAGCAGCGCAGTACTATCTTTAGGTGTCTCTGGTGGAAAACCAGAGTGCGCTTGAGTCACACAATGTGACTCAAGCCCCCCTCAGGGGGCTTAGAAACCTCCCGGTGTGCGATTCCTGTTGAGTGTCAGCTTGAATCAGGCAGAGCTGCTGCAAGGTGCTTGAAACCCCTTATAGCTCATAGCGTATTGACTACTTTCCTTCATCCATTAGGTTTGAGTGTTCATCTACCTTCTGTCTCCTCCGGGCTCCGTCTCACTCCCTATTCAAGTGTACATGAATTAGGGAGAGAGAGTGACACCCACCTCAAGTGGGTCGTTTTATCGCTCAATCTCTCTACCTCTCCGTTTATGTTATTCCTAAAAACTTTCTAATTTTCATATTATTGAATCACAAATACCTCAGTGTGAGACAACATAATCTTGATCGAACACTTGAGCATAAACAGTCTATATGTGCTTCTGTGTATGAATATAGTTTTGTGCTTGTGTGTGTGTTTTTGTATTGTGTGTTTGCGTGCGTGCATGTGTGCGTGCTTGCTTGTGTGTCTACATGTGCGTATGCCTGTGTGTGCTTGCATATTTGTGTGTGTGTATGTGTATGTGTGTGTATGTGTGTGTTTGTGTACATGCGTGTGTGTGTGTGTGTGTTCACACGTTCACACGCCTGTGTGAGTGCAGCCAGTACCATCCAGAACCTATGAATCTCCATTTTAATCAGTGCATGTCTGAGCAAACAATACCATTACTGCCACAGAGGACAGAGGAGCTACTTAACAACCGCTCTATCTCGCTTTACCTCTACCTCGCTCACTCTCGATCTCTACAGGCCACTTTTCCTCTTTGTCACTCTTTCTCTCCCTCTCGCTCTGTCTCTCTCTCTATGTCACACTCCCTCTATCTCGCTCAACCGCTCTCTGAGATTACAAATGAATCATCCCCCTAATGCTTCATGAAAGCCAAACCTTTTTTTCTGCTCCCTCCCTCCGTTCCTAATTTGAGGGGCAGAGTATGTCGTTTTCTCAAGCTCTATCTCTCTTTCTCCATCTCTTACTCTTTTCCTCTCATTCCATCTCTTTTTCTCTTTCTATCTCGCTCTCTATCTCCAACCCTCGCTCTCTCTCTCATGCACTCCTTTCACTATTAGAGCTGGAAAGATGAATGTGTTTTCAGGGTCCCTAGGATGCGTAGTCGTCTCCACTGGAGAGTACACGTACGCACACACACACACACCAGACAAACAAACACACAAACATCAATGAGCGCACGTACAAACACACCTGTGTGGACAATGAAAGGTGTTCTATCATCATTCCTTTAAGTGTTGTGCACCAAACTTACAATTGACTAAGGAGGCATGTGTGTCTGTGAGTGTGTGTGTGTGTGTGTATGTGTGTGTGCGTGTATGTGTCAACGTGTGTGCGTACGTGTTTGTGTGTGTGTGTGTGTTTGCGTACATGTGCCAACGTGTGTGTGTATGTGTGTGTGTGTGTGTGTGTGTGTGTGTGTGTGTGTGTGTGTGTGTGTGTGTGTGGTGGGGAGAGGGAGGTCGATGGGAAACTGAGCAACAGACTTATTATTAAACCGAAAGTGAGACAGAGGCTACACACTGAAGAAATTGAATAATGAGGAAACATATGGTTGTCATATATGACACACACACACACACACACACACACACACACACACACTCTCAGATGCATATTGTCATCAACATTCAATAAATAAAAATAACCTGTTTTTGTATCTGACCCCTGAACTGTGTCCTAAATGTACCAGCGTGGTTTGTCTGTGTGGCGTGCTTACAATGGCATCTGCATCTCGACAAATGTTTAGAAGGTAAAAGGACATTGTGACGTCCCATCGCACATCGCAATGACCGCCTCCATTTCCGAAGTATAGGCGCATAAGTATGTTAATGGTAGTATTCGTGTTTTGGTCATTGTTTAGTAATTTATCATGAAATTATTTGTCATAATGAGGTGACACTGTTGAGTTTGAAAGTCCCACAGTGCTTTTCATGCGAGACGTGGCAAAACAAAGTTGTGATTAGCCTAGGATATGGTATATTTACGTTAATGTAATTTATATTACTACAACTCTCTTGAGTACTCTCAAAATGGCGGAGTATCGGATCCCAAAAATCCCATGATGCATTCTCAGGTACATGCCCTATAGCCCGATCAAAACCTTGAGTGAGAATGACCGATATTGACCCACACACTCACATATCAACTAGTTAGTTGGTCCTTAGTTGTTATTGCTTGTGTCTGTGAAAGTGCGTGAATTACTGTCCTTTCGTCTTGCCTTGCTGATGGTTTCTGCCTCGTGAGACCATCCTGACCCCCGTGTTCATATTCTGCTTCATATTCTGCTTCATATTCTGTTTTCAGCTTTGTTTTGGGTACAAATGTCCACCAAACAGGGAGCATTATTCATCAAGCCTATTGACTGGACTCTTATCTACAGTAGTCCGTGTTGATGACAGCAGCGGCATGGCACGGCCCCCAGCTTGTCGGCTGGCGTTTCACCCGGGCAGATGTCAAGATTTCCGCCGAGTGACTGAGCACTATGAGGGAGGGTGTGTGTGTTGGTTGACTCCAGGGCCAAGTGTTGTTCAGTCAAACACAAGCCCACGGGCCCAACAAACTGCAAGCGGTTGCAACACAGCACCACTCCTAACCATGTGGGGGCGCTACCAATTCAACTAATTACCAATTAAGCTACGGGATAAAACAGCTGGAGACACGGGTAGTAAGAAATTAGTAGACGTATACTACATTTACAAGCATGTTCATTTTGTGTGTAATCCGTCAGATTTGTTCATTATTTTTCTAAACAGATTCTGTCTTGGTAAACCAGATTCAGTTTCATGAAGACAATAGCCTGAAATATGAATGACAAACTACAAGAGAAAGAGACTATGATAGAACGACTCAGACTACGAGAGAGAGACTATGATAGAACGACTCAGACTACGAGAGAGAGAGAGAGTATGATAGAATGACAAACTACAAGAGAGAGAGACTATGATAGAACGACTCAGACTACGAGAGAGAGACTATGATAGAACGACTCAGACTACGAGAGAGAGAGAGAGTATGATAGAATGACAAACTACAAGAGAGAGAGACTATGATAGAACGACTCAGACTACGAGAGAGAGAGAGTATGATAGAATGACAAACTACAAGAGAGAGAGACTATGATAGAACGACTCAGACTACGAGAGAGAGACTATGATAGAACGACTCAGACTACGAGAGAGAGTATGATAGAATGACAAACTACAAGAGAGAGAGACTATGATAGAACGACTCAGACTATGAGAGAGAGAGTATGATAGAACGACTCAGACTACGAGAGAGAGAGAGAGAGTATGATAGAATGACAAACTACAAGAGAGAGAGACTATGATAGAACGACTCAGACTACGAGAGAGAGACTTTGATAGAACGACTCAGACGACGAGAGAGAGAGAGAGTATGATAGAATGACAAACTACAAGAGAGAGAGAGTAAGATAGAATGACTCAGACTATGAGAGAGAGAGAGTATGATAGAACGACTCAGACTACGAGAGAGAGAGTATGATAGAATGACAAACTACAAGAGAGAGAGAGAGAGTATGAGAACGCTCAGACTATGCTCTGGGAGAGAGAGAGAGACTAACTAGCGAGAGAGAGAGTGATGTTACGAGTGGGCGCAAGAGAGACTGATGGCGGGGGGTGGGGGTAGGGCGGGGGGTAACTGTGGAACGATGAGAGAGAGAGAGAGAGTATGCTTAGAAAGAGACCCAAACTACAGGAGATAGAGAGATGGTGAACAACCAATGACTGCGGGCAGCTACGGGAGAGAGAAAGAGAATGATCAGACCTACAAGAGAGAGACTATGATGTCGAGAGACGAAGGAAAAGTTACCAGTCAGTCAGGAGAGAGAGAGTATTTATAAAAACAAAGTAAGTAGAGACAGATAAAAAAGAAGAACTTGAGAAGACAACTCAATAAAAGACGAAGACATGACAGACAATATACTCAACATAATAATTAATTATATACAAGGGGAAGAGTTTTGATATTGTTTTCAGATAAACATGAATGTAGAGCCCTTGAAGGAAGGGGAGTTTTGTTACCACCTCATTTTGTTTTACAAAATGTCTTTTATCTGTGCAAAGTACCAAAGGACAAACGTTAATCTGAACAACAGTTGGACAAACTTGACCTTGCAATGTAAACCTGTTTGTTGACAATCAGCGTGCCGCATGCTCTGAGTACTGCATGGCAATGAATAATACAGAGAGAGAGAGAGAGAGAGAGAGAGAGAGAGAGAGGGAGAGAGAGAGAGAGAGAGAGAGAGAGGGGGGGGGAGAGAAGAAGAACACAATGAATGTAGGAAGCAAGGACAGAAGGAAAAAAGCAAGGTCAGAAGGACAGAGGGATCGAAGGGTGGAAGGAAATACAGAAGGGAATAATGGAAGGAAGGAAGGAAGGTAGGAAATAAGTAAAGACAGAAGGGAGGAAGGACAGAAGGGAGGAATTGAGGACAGAAGGAAGGGAGGGAGGGAGTAAAGAGAGGGCGTCAGGGCGAGTACTGAGGGGTGAGGCAGGTGTAGTTTGCTCAGCTGATGGAGCAGGTGGTGTCCATCCAGCCAGTGGAATAATGTGCAGCCTGGTCGCGTCATCTAATCATGAGGGGTCCAAAGAAAAACATGGGGGGTGTCTGTTTTTTTTTGTTAAGGGCAACCTGCAAAAGAAGAGGAATGGGTTGGTGTTGCTGAGTTATTGAGTTAATAACACGGGCTTGTGTGTGGGTGTGTGTGTGCATGCCTGTGGTTTTTATCTTGGGGGGGGGGGGGGCAGTGCTTTTGTTAGCTAAGGGAAATGTGGATAAGAGCACAGGTGACAGTAATGACAAATTAACTTTTTAAGAGTAAATGTAATTATCCATGACAAAGGTTAATGACCCTGTGTGTGTACTGTACACACACACACACACACACACGCAAACAGCACGTGTGTATATGCATGTCCGCGTCTTTATGTTTGCGTGCGTGTGTGTGTGTGTGTGTGTGTGTGTGCGTGTGTGTTTGTCCCCATGTGTATGTGTGTGTATGTGTATGTGTGTGTATGTGTATGTGTATGTGTGTGTGTGTGTGTGTGTGTGTGTGTGTGTGTGTGTGTGCGTGTGTGTTTGTCCCCATGTGTGTGTATGTGTGTGTGTGTGTGTGTGTGTGTGTGTGTGTATACAGACACGGTCTTGTCTAGTGTGAACTCTGTATTAAACCCCCGACAATAGTACAGCTATACGAACAGCCTGCATTAAAACAGTGGACGTGGACGTGGATCCCTCCTGCTTTGAAATAGCATCACGGGAAGAAACGCAGACAGAATTCCCAAGCTGAGGGCAGCCGTTCATCAGGGTGGCGTTGGGGAGCCTCCACCTCCGCGGCGGCGGACCGCGTTAGCTTCAGCGCCGCCGCAGCCGCCACCGCTTTACGGGAGGGGCAGGGGGGGGGGGGGGCTGTGGAGACTTCTATTTATGCTGATGACTCTTTCTTTGTCTGTAGCAACGCGGCCGTGACGCACTGCCAAGGCGTAGGAGACAGAA
>JACYXH010000256.1:695000-725000 GCA_026745465.1 Lota lota | reverse complement strand
TTTCGTTTGAACAGTACATGGTAGCACTGCAAAGGAGCACGGTGGCGCAGCGCCACGGTTACATCATTTGTGAGAATCCTGAGAAACCCGTTTCTGATAAGCCTGCTTCTAAAATGCTATTTGATAAGAATACTGACCCTTCACTGGGGGACAGATAGAAATAGACAGCGCTCTGGAACCCAAATATCGGCCGATTAACAGCGAACCGATATACTATCGGTCGGGCGCTCAAAGTAACGGATGACTATTCATTGTTGGTAACTGTGGTATAAGCAGAATAAACCAGTCCGGGGTGTCCAGTTATTGGACAATAATGTGCAGTGGTGGTGGTGATGCAGCAGAGTGACTAGTAGAAATCAAATGTGATGACGGGATTTGAGTGGACGCGTTGTTATAGCAGAGGTTAATATTGTTACATGCTACATTGTATGAGGCACGTTCAGCAGGAGCGAGAGGTTGGTAGGATGGTAGGATACAGACAGATATTAAGATCCTGGACGAGGATATATGATCAAATCCATCCCTGTAAGGAGGGATCCCTCTTCTGTGTTACTTATCAAAGTGTCTTCTCTCTGGGCGTGGGGAGTCTCTCCTTGCCCTGTAGAGAGATGAGGGTTCAAGGTTGTCGTATAATGTGAGGCTGGGAAACTCCTTGAGACTGTTACTGTGATTAAGAGCTGTAGAGATAAAACGGACTGGACTCTGGCCTTGAGAGCTGAAGACCGAGAGAAAAGGGGTGATGGATAGGAGACAGCGTGGTGTGGTGGGAAAGAAAGGAGCCAGGGAAAGGAGGACTCAAACAAGGGACAAATGGGCATTATCTTCAATGTGTTCTATCTACTTATAGATGTTGTAGAGGTCATCATGTGACATTGATAGGAAGACATAACAAACCGCAAAAACTGTGTCTCAACTGGCAATAATGGTGAATTCGTGCTCTGCCTTTGGATGCACTGTAACAACAGACAGTTTAAAACATGGTGTGCCATTGTATCGTTAATGTTGATCTTCTGCTATCGTGTCATCAAGATGACGCTGAGTTGAGATGGTGAAGATTGTGAACTTTTGACATTGCTTTCGGTCCATTTACGAGAACCGTCCACTGCTACAAACGGTTTGTTTACAGTCTTCCCCATCCGGCTGGCTGATGGAATCTTCCGAATCAACCTCTATATTGATCTCAGAAATGTAAGTGTTGGCCAATACAGATTGTACAGATCCAATCCAATCATTTTTTTATTACTAACAGCATATACCATATGGATGCATTTTTGGAGATTGGAGAGAGGAGGGCACAAGTGAGGAGAGGAGAGGAGGAGAGAAGCAGGCATGAAAGCCGAGTGGCTAACAGGCAGACATATGGCAATGTGGAGGAGTGGGTGGATGCACACACACACACACACACACACACACACACACCACACACAACCACACAACTCTCACTCACTCTTGCTCCTGGAATCGAAAACAACAACACACACGATACAGTCCCCAACCAATAGAAACTCCCATGTATTATTTGTATACCCTACATATTCCAAACACACTGACTGAAATATGTTATAGTACAAGTCACGCAGGCTCCATCCAAACACAAGCTTGGCTTGTTCCGCTTCAGTGCATCATGCAGAGGGGACTTTGTTTCTCCATTCAGCTCGGGGCCCAACCACCTGTTTCACGCAGCACCGAAAAACAAAAGAAGAAACCAGGAATATCTTGGTGATAATGGGCTTAAGCTCTAATTGTCAGTATGTTTCTTGTTGTTCAATGGCAGGAATCCAATCACCGGTTGTAGCCAAACAAACCTCAGGAACAAAAGTTGCAGTCAAGATGGTGTGGATTTCAGCAAGAGATTACAAACTTTTGCAGACTTCTCTACTGAATTTTTTTATATAAAATATTAAAGGAGCATTATGTTAAAAATAGATTGTACTTAATCATAAAATGACCATGTTATATCATCAGAGATTAAGGAAACACTGGCTTCTCTAACAACAATGCTACAGTATGCTATCCTTTGACATTTCCGTTCCGACCAGAACGTTTGTTTTTGTTGTGGCCTGTGTGTTACGATTCGCTATCCTCCCAGTACCCTGGGTTGCCAGATTTAAAACAAGTTGGGACCCAAACACAACGTTCTGCAGCCATGGTAGCAAGCAAACAAACTGGATCAACTGAGATTGTTCTAGACACAACCTAAAAAGCCCCGTCCACTTTCGAAAAAGCTCTATGATCAGAGCCGTACTAAAACACTGGTAAATCTTGGAGTTGCATTTGAAGATGGAGACAGCTTAGAGCTCAGATGGATTTCAAGACGAATGCCACATGAGCTGGTTTATAATTTGCAAACAATAAATAAATTGCATACATTTACCATAGCTGATCACCTCAAAGTGTAGGACTCGTCGATACCGGTGTTTGTTCAGGTTCCTGCACCTGGCAACCCGCCTGAGCTTAGAGTCTGGGGAGGAGGGGTTGGGCGGAGCAGCCCTCGAATATTGTGAATTTGGACTGCAGTAGCCATTTCAAATGCTCGGAGTCAATGTTACACATTTCCGTTGAATTTGTTGAGATTAATTGAAATACAAAATGTCATCCTGACGACCAACGGTATAAAACAAATGTATAATAATTGTGTTGTTCTACAATGTTAACAACAACCTATGTAGCAGATAACTGTGGAAAACCGAACGCGCTAAAGTATGACTACACAAACACACTGTGTCTCTGCGTGTTAGCCCGAATGGGCCGTGGCTTGTCGGGCGTTCCGTTAGCTCGCCGCTGGCTGCTGGAGCGCTGGTGTCAGCCCGTGTGAGCGTGAATGAATGCTACACCTGTAGCTACACGGGTGCAGTCAGGCGCCGCAGCGCCACAGCTAGCGCTGCGGCTCCCTTAACGCGCTGCCTGGCTGCTGGATAATAATAATGTCTTCTCTGGTTAGCTGTCACCGCGACGCTAACGCGGCTCAGCCAACAGAGTGTGGTTACCAGCGTACCTGCCAGCCTCATGACACTGTCACGTTGGATTTGAGAGACGCGCACGGGGTGTTTGGGCGCAGAGCGAGTGGGAGAGAAATAGAGGAAAAAGAGGGAGAGGAAAAGAGTGAATCCCTATATGTCATTACGCTGGGGGCACACATTCTATAAAGACACATGTGAAGCATGTCAGGGATGCATTGCATCGCTATAAGTGTATAAAAACCCAGAGTAGAGATCACTTTCTCCCCTGTCACATCCACTCTATGTCATGTGTCATTTGTGTATGTATGTGTGAATGTATATGTCTGCGTTTGTGTGTGCATGATGGTGAAGGTGAGAAGAGTTTGTGTGTGTGTGTGTGTGTGTGTGTGTGTGTGTGTGTGTGTGTGTGTGTGTGTGTGTGTGTGTGTGTGTGTGTGTGTGCGCGCGCGTGAGAGTGTGTGTGTGTGTTGTTTCCTCATAAATCCAACCAGACATTTGGATTATGTCTGGTTATAAAAGGTGTGAGTTATGATCATCAGACACTGCCGGGTTTTAGATCGCTCTGCATGTGTGTGCGTGTGTATGTGGGTGCGTGTG
Source organism: Lota lota (assembly GCA_026745465.1). Classification (NCBI taxonomy): domain Eukaryota; kingdom Metazoa; phylum Chordata; class Actinopteri; order Gadiformes; family Lotidae; genus Lota; species Lota lota. The sequence continues at coordinate 721,443 of JACYXH010000256.1, read as the reverse complement.
TGTGTGTGTGTGCGTGTGTGTGCGTGTGCATGTGGGTGCCTGGACACAGTGTGTATTGTCTGTTCAGAGTCCCCTCGGACAAGTCCTTGAATGGGCTACAAGGACGCGGTGGTGGCCATCTTTTTCGTGGGCCTGTAATTCAGCCATAAAATGCCTAATTAACTCTGTTGTGCCGTAAACAAGCAGGGCCAAGCTGGACCCACCAAGTGAGTGGCTAGAAAGAGAGGGGGCGAGAGAGGGGGTGAGAGAGAGGGAGAAAGAGAGAAAGAAAAAGAGAAACAGCAGGAGAGGGAGAGACAGAAGGAGAGAGAGAAAGAGAGAATAGAGAGAGGGGGGAGAGAGAGAAGGAGAAAGATATGTGTGAAGTCTGGAGTATTTAATTATAAATAATAATATATGCAAACATGCACACGTATGTTTATATGCAGGCATATAGGTTTTGTTAATGTGTGTGTGTAAAGGCTCCAGACAGGACATCTGTCTGCCAACGGTCCTCTATGGAAGGTAGATCCATACGGGTCTCATCTGTAAGAACCCCTTCAATGTCTGACACTCGACACCACAACGTCAGGCCCGCTAGCCTCTGTGCGCTTCCCTCAACAACATCCTGTTTAGAAACGCAGACCGACTTATACCCAAAAGCACCAAAGTAAGTCGGTAGGTTCTGGTGGATTCGTGTTGCTACTTTGTATGAGGCCAAGAGCGGATAGCAATGCAGCCAAACAATTAATCCATCCTGAGTCCCTCGGTCCATCTGTCCATCCGTCCATCTACCCATCCAGCTGGTCGGACACAAAGCAGCCCGGGGGTGGGGGTGGGGGGTGGGGGGTGGCGGGGAGGGGGGTGGCGGGGAGGGGAGGGGGAGGATTCATTCTGCAACAATGTCGCCAATTACATGGCACATTATGCTTCCTCAGGTTGCAGCCAAATAACCACCTGCACAGCTGCAGCGAGTGGGGCTGGTGGATGGGTCGGTACTGGAGGAGTACTGGGAGACATCGGGGGCTTAACAACGTCACACGGGGGGAAAAGAAAAGCCCGCCAGTTCACCGGCTCCGACGCCGTTTCAGAATGCCCGTCAAATAGATGTGCACGCAGCTGTGCGCGAGTTTGTGTGCATGTCTGGTTATCTGTGAGTCTGTTCATCTAGTGTAATGTAACGTAATCTCTAAACACATCCAGGAAAATAAGAGGTGAGGAAACCCTATAAGCCCTCCAGGGTTTCTACATATCCAATAATTTAATAAAATATATATATATATACATTTATCATTTTCTTTTCGCGCACTATAGAAGCATAACACATACGACATAGAAAGGACAGTAGGGACATCACCTCTCGCATGCAGATTTATATACAAATATAAAACAACATATCCTACAGCCTGAGCTAAATCACAAGCCCATTGGAGATGGAGCTTGTGATTCCGCCCCCCCCCCCCCCCCCCCCCCCCCCCCCACACCAGCCCCTGTGTGCCTGTGGATAGAAGCTCTAGCTGCAGCATCAGCTCCCATGTTGTTGTCCATCTGCAGCCTAACTGGATGGCCTCATCAATGCCACAGACATTAATGTATTAATCAGTGATGGGGGAGACACTACAAACCCGCGTGCACACACACACACACACACACACACACAAACGTCTGGCCGACTAATGTTATATCCTCACCATGGCTGGAGATCCACACTATTCAAAATAGTGGTTTAGTTCGAATGCGTTTTATCGTATGGAACAATGACAGTGTGTGGACTGTGGCCTAGAAGAATGTTACCAGAAATCCCTACTCGTTTGTCTGGGAATGAGCTCTTAGATATGAGCCCTGGCCAGCTAAAGGGATATTAGTTTAGCAAATGGCAATCTGAAGTCTGAAGAATGACGGAGAAGAAGGACAGATTGCAGCCCCAGGCAAACGTATTTCTGGTAAGACGATGACGTATGAACATTACATTTTGTGAGCCATTCATTGTACAGCTTTTGAAAGTAAAACTACGTGAAATCGATTGGTGTCATGAATCATTTGCTTTCTGATCTTGAGATCATAACAACTATACAGAACAAAGAGATCGCATTCAACAAACAGACCGAGCCAGGCCAATAAAAACAATGAACAGTTCAGGCATTGTTAACAACAGTTTAGGTACGGTTACGTTACCATGTAAACAGTGCCTAACGTGTGCAATGAGACACGCACGCACACACACACACACACACACACACACACCCACACATGCACACACACACACACACACACCCAGGCATAGCCAGCCGTGATCGGTATTGATACATATTCAATGATTCCCTCATTATGCGCCTGTTGAAGCCTGGCTCAGTGAATAGAGACAGATAGGATTTGAAGTCTGGCTTCTTGGCGTCAAAATGTTAACGTCACTATCGAACTGGTCGGGAATGAATAACACCAAAGATGTGCATCCATAGAGACCACCTGTCTGATTGTTATGAACAAAGACGGACAAAGGCACAAAGAGAAATGTTGTGGTCACACACACACACACACACACACACACACACACACACACACACACACACACACACACACACACACACACACACCCACACCCCCCCACACACACACACACACACACAAACACAGACACACAGAGGTAGGCACACATGCAGATAATCACACACGCACCTTTTGTTGTTTGAATGCTTGGTGGGGGGAGGGGGCGCTTGAGCCTCCTCTTGACAGACGATAACACATGTAATTTCCGACATGTTTGCCCACGTCTCAGACAGCATGTGCACCGGTTGGGTGGAGGCGGGGACACAGCAGAGTGAACAAGGGGCCCAAGATGTGTGCCTCTGATTGGGCACTCCACCTCAAGCCAGAACCACAACAACAACCATGGCAACCATCTCCAATATTACAATACAAATCATGGAGAAACGTTCCAATGGTGGCTGTGGGCCCAACAACCTTGGTTTTGGTAGTCATGCAAAGAAATAACTAAAGCCATGTGTAAAGACATTCGGGCCTAGTTTGAGTACTCTTGTGTGTTGTTTTGCAATTCCTTTATTTTACTGAAATACAGTGAACTGAGCAGTTGGCAGCAGAAATGGAGCAGCAGAATAGCTACATGCGGTTATTGAAATGTAGCTACAGCAAAAGTTAATTGAGGATGACTACATCCCTCCATACCCCACACTTTAGTCACTCTCTCACACGTCATACATTCCTATGCTGTCAGACCAGACCACTTCCACTCCTACTCAGCCAATCAAGTTCCCCTGGCTTTATTGATGAGTGAAATAGTGCTAGCTTACAGTGCATTTACAGGCCAATCATCCAGTCTCTCACGGTCTCATTGGGATTATGCTGCAGCCCTCCTCATCTCCTTCTCATCCTGGGCTCCTCCAGTCTCCCACAGCAGGAGATGTGTCCACTGGAGACCAGACTTCACCGGGGATTCTATCTAGTCATCTCACCACCACCAGCGTCTAGACTCCATCATGGGAGAATCTCACCTCCCTGCTGATTTCCTAGTTTCTTCTTACCACAAAGTAGAAGAAGAAATCACAATGGGGTCTAATCGCAAGCACTCATAATGTATCAATAAACTTATTCAAACGTAAACTAGTCTCTCCTGGTTGAACATGAGATAATAATGAATGCAGCATAATTATGCTTTTGTTTCAATTATGCTCCTTCCACTGCACAGGGACAGCGTGGAGACAACTTGAGAAGACGAGAAGTAATTTACTGAACTGTTGAAAGTGGGGGCCCAGCGTGGAACTCTCTGGAAGCCAGGCCCCGCTCTTCCCACGTAATGACAAGATCTGTCTGCACAAGTGCTTTAATAAGAACAACCCGGGCCAAACCGATCGCTGTGGCTCTTCAGTGGAATAAATCCTCATTGATTCAGAGTGCTAATTAGGGAGCGACAGAGAGACAGAGACAAAGAGCGCGGGAGAGTGAGAGAGAATGGATTATAGATTGCTAGATCTTGTAGCGCCGAGCAGGGCCTTGGACGTGCTGCTTTGTATTGTAACACAGAGGGAACAATTCAGTGCTAACTACGGATGACCATTAACTATTTAACTGAGTGTGTGTGTGTGTGTGTGTGTGTGTGTGTGTGTGTGTGTGTGTGTGTGTGTGTGTGTGTGTGTGTGTGTGTGAGAGAGCGAAAGAGTGGGAGAAAATAACAGTACAATACAACAAAAAATCACACAATCAGAGAGAGAGAGAGAGAAAGAGACAGAAAAAAGAAATAAATTCAAGACAGGAAGACCAAAACAAGAGAAGAAGTAAATCACGTCAACAGAAGAGACAAACACACAGCGAGCAAAAAAAGAAAATAAAGACTGACATGAAGTAAAACTATTTGATTCGAAACACAATAACAGTCTCTGCTCAAGTTTTCGGGAGAAATCCAGAAAAAGAACTGCTGAAGCAGTAAAACTATTGTGCTTCTACAGCTCACGGTGTTCCTCAGACCGTCTGACCCCGTGGAGTCACACAGGCAACCAACCAATGGCCGTAGAAAACAACAAAAGAAAGAGGGTGGAAGAAAGACTTAAAGACAGATGGATCTATAGATCCAAAAGAGAGACAGGCAGAGAGAGAGAAAGAGAGAGAGAATACAATTTTTTTGCCATTTAAATATGTAATCTATTATATTGTTATCAAGCAGCCATCCCAATTCATTGAAGAATGACAACCAAATCCAAAAGAACATCCCTGTGTCTGTGTGTGAGCGTGTGTGTGTGTGTGTGTCTGTGCGTGCATGATTGTGTGTGTGTATAATGTTATAATTTCCTTGTAATCAAGGGGCATAAACAATTAAATAGTAGTGATTAATGAGAATACATAGCCATCATCCCCACCTGCATGCATAATCATTTAGCATGACCACACTACTTGCTGGCAAGCGTCCCTTCATCCTGTCAACCAATGAAACCTCTCCACTGAAAAGGCTAGCCACCTGACCTACTCTGTGTCCAATCAAATCGGAGGGATTGGGCGGAGGCATCTCGGGTCGACAGACAAGGTCAAATTAGTTTTTAAATGTTAGGTCGAGGATGACTTATGAGTGATTTTAATATTGATTGAGCGTGTGTGTGTGTGCGCGTACTATGCGTACCCATGTGTTTTTGACAAGTGCGTAATGGCTCACACAGAGGCAGCGGCTTTGATAATGGGAGCATTACGTGTTCACACCATACAGTTAATGCGAGGCGATGTTTAATCACCCTGGGTCTAATTCTCTGTCACCATTCATTTGGGAGCCGTGTGATAAAGAGCTCCGTGAGTCACGGGGGAAGGGAGAAGGCAGGGCTGGAAGACGCGCGCCGAGGCGGGGGATGGGGCTTCGTGGAGGGGGGAGCAGGGCTCGTTAAAGGGCACTGATCGTAAATAGGTTGGCTGGTGAAGACCAGGGCGTAGGGACGGTAAGGTGCACCGGCATCAAAGCTCACGACGCGATTGCCCCGATTAAAAAGGTGTGCACTCGCAACGCATTTCCTCTCACATCTTTGCGTCGGTAAAATCAAATGTATTGATTTATAATTACTAGTAGAGGCCCTATGCCTTTGTTATTTAGAAATGTGACCAATAATTTGATATTTGGATTGATTCCTCCTCTCTAAACTGTTTCTCAAGCGCGCTCTCTCATCTCCATTGTGGTCAGCGGCCAATCACGCTGCTACAGAGGTCAAGGCATGTCACACTAGAGATCAACAGGGAGGAGGAAGAGCTACACATTCCACCGAATACCAACAAAATGACTGGCGACACTTTTTAAGACCGACGGACAACTTAAGAATACGCACGCAATTTGAAAAACACGGTAAAGTACGCAGGCAGCACGACCAACTTAAATACTCACCTGAAGCGGCGCCATGGTGTGAGTGGGGAGATGTCTGCCTCCCCCCCTCCCCTCCCTCTCTTTTAGGTAAAGGTATCAAACCTGACAGTATTACAGAGAACTAGGGCTTCAAATAACTCCTTCCACAGCCCAAATAGGAAACTATTCGCCAAGAAACAAATCCCTGTCCTGTACGTCAAAGTGAGAGTGAGTACGTCAGAGAGATAGCGGAGTCATCGCCCAAAGAGATGCAATAGCAGCTGATAGCTGGACGTCTTGTGCCACTGACTCGTATGTCATGGTCAGACTGGCACACTACACTGATGACAAGTGGGTTCTGCCAAAACCGCATACTACAGACCAGAGTGTTCAACAGGGCTCACCAAGGAAGGATCTAGCAGCTTTACTGCAGGACTTTTGCTGGGAGTGGAACATCAGAGACAAGAGACCAGCGTTGGTCACGAATAAACAAACATGATACCGGCTGGAGTTGGTGCAGAGAAGGACCCACGTGTGCGATGCGTCGCCCACACAATAAATCTGGCCTCGCAAAAATCCCTGAAGGGGTGTCAGAGCTTCTGGTGTAAGAGAGGAAGAATCCCAAAAGCAACTGAAGTTCTACGTGAAATACCGGCCCAGTTACACCTGCCAAACTAGAAGCTAGTCCATGATGTTTCCACAAGATGTAACAGTTCCCTGGACATGTTGGAGCGTTGTTAGGAGCAGGAGCCTGCCGTGTTGAACTGTAAGAACTAGGTGAACCACAAGGAAAAAAGGACTCAAAAGCACGACTCTGAGGTAACAGTCTGGATAGTAAGAATGGTCTTTACTAAGAAGAAAGGGTCGGTACACGGGTAATCATGACAATCAGGCAAAACAATCCGTCAGGGAGTAGACAGGGGTAGTGGTTCGGTACACGGGTAATCAGTTGGAGGTCAGGCAAACAATCTGGCAGGGAGTAGACAGGCGTAGTGGTTCGGTACACGGGTAATCAGTTGGAGATCAGGCAAACAATCCGGTAGGGAGAAGGCAAACGCGTAGTAGGGAATAACAGGCAGGAATAAAAGAAATCGCTAGGAGTAATGCTGGAACGTTTGACACAGAGGAACAAAGACGAACCGGCACAGAGGAAGGGAAACACACAGACTAAATCCACTAGGAGGGGACTGTTAATGAGGGACAGGTGAAAACAATCAAGGTGAGTGGGAACAATCAGAAGCAGGAAACACAAGGACAGAGAGTGAAGTCTTCAATGAAGGGGGCGGGATGTGACAAGAACACCCTGCTGTCAAGGGAGGTAGGAGGAGGCACGATGAGCCTGACAGAGGACGGCATGACCCTGATCCAAGAGGTCATCTAATTGATGACCCCTCTGAAAGAAAGAAACTCAACCATCTCAATGATCTCCCCAATCCAGGCTCAAACGCAGAGGCCTTTACAGCCAGATGAGAGCTATCTTCCAGTAATTTGCCAAATGAAGGTGCGATTCGGACATGGATTTGGCAACAGTTACACCTGTTGTTTCAATGTGACTTTTATCCTCCGATCACACCAGGATACAATGACTGTCAGATCCGGACAGTCCCAGATCCGATGACCACATTCCAAGGTGGTCAGGATCGCATTCTGTTTGGATTGCATAGGTGTGTGGACAGCAATCTGGGCCCAACGTGGGCAGACTACTGGCTACGTCATTAAAACCACGCCCCACGCCCACACGGGGCCCGCCAGGATTCTCCTCCGTCTCCTGGGCAGGTACACACCGCTGGACGCACTGGGACTCATGCAGATGGTGACATCTTTGGTTAACCACGTCGCATCGCTAATTCAGAACAACGGTCAGACTGCATAAGCTGCTATTGAGATGTGATCTTTTTCTTTTTTTTATGTGGTCCAAAATCTGATACAGCTCAGATACAGTTCAAAATTTGCACAATGTGACCTCAGTCTGAACAGTCATATCGGAATCCAAGCGACTTTTATGTCACTCTAGATCAACATTTGCCACAATTCTTGCACTGGCAGGAGTGACTTTGTGAATACAAACTCAGAAGACAGCTGCGACAGAGGTAGTCAGTGTAGGGACGATGTAAATAGCCGCTAATAGTAGTAATGTAGTCAAAAGGAGCCCTTAACATCCTGACATTTTGGATGAAAACCTGTTGAAGTGAAGCCATTCACGTTCCAATCCCACCTACACACACTTCCTTATGGTTAAGTAAGTTGGCAGCCATTTCTCCACAAGCATCCATCATTATCCTCCGCTCACGAAATCAACTTATAAATGAAACCGTAAACGCAGACTTCAGCGGCCTCCATGTTTACCTCTGTACAACAGCGTGCTGCATGTGAGGTCTTTGTCATTGTTAGCTATTTCGTGCATGCCGGTCAGTTCGGACTTTGACCAGTTCACGCTGGAATCCGATTTTGGTCACATTTGAAGATAAAGTGAACAGCCATACAAATCAATCGGACCCGAGCAACAAGCTGAGCACTAAGGCTTGCAGAGTGAACGGAGCCAGAGTTACAGCGCAGTTTTCTTCATCGTGATCAAGTGAATCAACCAGAAGAAAAACCTTACAGTAGGACATGCGAGGTACATTTAGTCTGTGAGGTGTTATGACAGTGAGACCGGTGTTCACGGCAGACTGTGACTGCCAATAATAGTTTAGCATTATTTACATGTGTACGAAGTTATGAAACACCTGTTTGTGAATGGTTCTTTTTATTGTTCAGATAGTGACCGCACCACTGCTTTCTGATCACTGCTGGGTAAGACTCCCTGCTGAGTGTTGTATGCTTCATCGTTAATCGTGAGCATACTTCAATTGCTTAACTGTTAATTGTGTGAGGTGTTATATAAGTAAACTGTATCCCCAAAGAGAATATGTTAAGTCTTCATCTTCCTCCACGATGTGCGTGCGCACACTCTCACACGCGCTTACACACGCGCTCACACACACACACACACATTTTCATAGAAACACACACACAAGCACACACGAACATACTCACATACGGACTAAGCTTAAGGGACATATAGATTATAGATTAAGCATAAGAGACATGAAGTTGTTGGTGTATATTTGGCAGTATACAGTATTCTCCCTGTATATATTTCAAAAGCAAAGCAGTGATGGGTGATCTCGATCCCTCTCTCCCTGGATGTAAAGCTGCAGAGTGCAGCACTTCTACACACAACAGGGTCCCACCTCATTAACAATGGCATCAGTCCGCCAATATATACAACTAATCAGCCAAGTACACTTGCATTGTGTGTGTGTGTGTGTGTGTGTGTGTGTGTGTGTGTGTGCGCTGAGTCAGCAAATTTACCAGCCAGCACTTCAGCTGCATCCGTACATCTTTTTAACAGGGACCCAGGCTGATCAATCTCTAATCAATAGCTATCTGAAACTCGCTATATATACATGGTATGGGTGTCCGTCTGCATGTGTGTGTGTATGCGTGTGTGTGTGTGTGTGTGTGTGTGTGTGTGTGTGTGGGTGAATGACTTCAGATCAGATCAATTGCATGTCTAAGCAAGACAGCATGAGAGCAGTTAGGCCTTGTTCAAATGCAGTGAACCGGCGGTGAGAGTTAAATGAAAGTATAGGAAAACAACAGCATCTGTGGCTCCGCTATCACAGCCCGAGGAGAAAGATGGCAAACAACGGGTGGTCAATACTGTTGGCATAAACAAAATGGAGGTGCGGACAAGTCGTGCGGGGTGGGTGGGTGGGTGGGTGGGTGAGGGTGAGGGCAGAGAGAGGATAGGGGTGGGTAATGTGAGATAGAGATGGAGAGATAAAAAGTGTTTGTGTGAGAGAGAGTAATCCAAGATCATAGAGAGAGAGACAAAGAGAGAGAGAAAGAGAGAGAGAGAGAGAGAGAGAGAGAGAGAGAGGCCAACAGTTTTGCCAATAAACAAGCCAGCACAGCACTATTGTAGATTGCCATAAAGCTAAAGTATATGGGATAAAGGCATTAGAGTGGGGCCCATTAGACGAGCGCAACAAGAGCTGATCAGGCAACTGTGTGTGTGTGTGTGTGTTTGTGTGTGTGTGGTGGGGGGGGGGGGGGGGGGGGGGGGGGGTGCTTTTGTGTACAAAGAAACACATGCATTGTATGTTAAAATCAGCAAAAATACTCATGCAAGTTTGTGTCGATACATCTTCTTCCTTTGTACTTGCACCACAATGAATGTGTGTGTGTGTGTGTGTGTGTGTGTGTGTGTGTGTGTGTGCGTGCGTGCGTGTGTGTGCGTGCATTGGGTTTGTTCTTGCTAGCTTGTGATATTTGCGAACGGGGTTACCTATGTGTGCATTTATAATAGGATGTGTTTGAAGTGCATGTAGAGCCAGAGAGAGAGAACACTGTGGCCTACAGCCATGTGTGTGAGAAGGACTCCATCTAAACAGATCCTATCTCCAGCCCCCTGGGGTAACTGCCATCCTCTAATTATTGATTCGCTTCGCTGAGCAAAAATATGGAGCATGGAAGAAAAAAACAGACTGTATATGTATATCTTCTCCTTGCCTCTCTCCTACAGCTGGTCGTGCAAGGGAATGCTACAATTTACTTATTTGGATTTGCCCCCAATTCACACACACTCCTTAACGCACACACACACACACACACACACACACACACACACACACACAAGTGCACACACACGGTGTAAAAAAGGTAATATCCTTTACTTCGGTAAAAGTGAAAATCCCCTCATAAAACAGTACTTTGGTACAAGTAAAAGCCCTCCATTTAAGATCCTACTGAACTAGGGGTAATAAAGTACTTGATGTAAAATATAAGCATCAAGTATCAAAGTGCTTATTCATCATCATGACCTCATATTTTCATGTTCTGCGTATAAATCGGTTATTTTGGCTTACAAGGATTGATTTCCTCTTGGGGTTTTCACTATCAACCAGAAAAAAATATAACCAGTTCACACAAATTATTGTATTACTAAATGTATTAAAAAAAAAAAAAAAGAAGCCTTTCAGTATGTAAGTTACAGCACTTCATTGATTACCAACCGGGCAGACACTCTTACACACCGACTCTCACACACTCTTCTCTCACTCCGATTCTTCCTCTCCCCTTTGCCGGTCCCTTCAGAGGTACGGCCGTTGTCTTGGAAACATCCGTGGTCCGGAGCTTATCCAGGACTCTGACGGGAGGGATTCTCAGACGGACAGAAAGTCCTTCCACTTGTACCGGCCCAGCCAACGCACGGTTCATCAACCGCAGGGCTGCTCACCCTCCTTGGTTAACCACCCGCACGTTTCGTCAGAGCAATGCAGGATGCCGTTGCCTTCGCCACTATCCTCGCTGAGAGCCGTGCCGTGCTTGAGTGGAGTGGAGTGCCTCTCCACGTTCACAAAGTAATGGCTACAAGACCTGACCCCTTCTTTAAAGATGGGGGGAAAAAAACGGTACACCTTAATAGTTTTTTTTTTTTTTATTCTACTCCACCTGGGGACTCTTTCTAGCACTGTGGGACAGTCCAAAACACTTGTTTTTGAATTGCACTGAGACAAGGGATAAGGAAGTGAGATGAGCTGTTGATTTGTGTGACCCATGTTTGTGAATTGTATAGTATGCTTGACCCTGTCTGACCCCATCCAAGTGAACATGTAACTAAATAACTATGATGGAAATTGAATGTAGCAATCTGATAGAAACTTGCTGAACTTGATGTATAAAAATGGGAAAACTTGAAATTATAATATAAATATATGTATTTATATATGTAATACTAAGCACTGCACCAGCTGATCACTTGACTGAAGCTGTTGACTGGTCAGCGCAAGGGAAGCCAACACACTCTGGGTCCTCTGTGGTTCATAATTACGTGGTTAATAATCCTACTTGCAAGTTTTTCCATACCACATGAATAGGCATTATTAATGTAAAAGTGTGTTACTTATTGAGGCTTCAGAATGTTTAGTATCAGGACTAGAGGAGGGGAAGAGGCCTAGGGTGCGAACGCCTTCCTCCCATTGGTTTCTATGCGAGGAGCGGGATCGGTTTGCCTCATGCAAGTAGCCACAGGGAGCATGGGCAGATTTTTTAAATGAACTGAAAGAACATGTACCAGGAAGACTTCAGGAAGCGGATGCTGTGCCACAGAGGGAGCCAAAGGTCAGGTGAAGCATACAGACCCACTTAGTGCCACATTGGACAGGAGAGAAACCGCTCACAAGAAGACCAGCAGACTGAGTCACCTGCTCAAAAGCATGCTCCCCGAGACACACACTGAGTCTCACACACAAGCACATACACACACACACACACACACACACACACACACACACACACACACACACAGAAAGCATTTCAGAATTGAGTGTGCGATTCTTCTGTCGACTGTCATTTGAAAAACTTTGTTTTTGGCTCTGTGTGTGTGTTTGCGTGTGTGCGTGCGTGCGTGCATCATATGAAAAAATTCACACACGAATCATACAAAAAAAATTTAAGCAAAAAAGAGAAAAGAGTAGAGAAGAGCACACAGAAAGTAGAGCTAGAAATGAGAGAAGAGAGACAGAGAGAGAGCGAGAGAGAGAGCGAGAGAGAGCGAGAGAGAGCGAGAGAACATAAAGGTGAGCCAGATAGAGAAGGAAAGATCCACGCTGTGATAAAACAAATAAAAACTTCACTTTGTTCCACTGAAAACCCAGAGATTGAGAGAGAGAGAAAGACAGACAGAGACAGAGACAGAAAAGCCAAAAATAGTTGTACAGCCTCCTCACAGTGGGAAAACAGGTTGATTGTGATGAGAACGGGGAAAAAGTGTTGAGAAGGAGAGAGACATGAGGGGTTGAAGAGAAATAGGAATACAAAAATATGTGTTGGTGTCTCTTTTTCAAGTGAACTCAGTTACTTGGGAACGAGAGAGAGAGAGAGAGAGAGAGAGATGAGTAAAAAAAGGAAAATGCAGGTTGACAAATGTCATGGAAAGTGTAGGATGGCTACGTTAAGGAAGAAAGGAGCCAGAGATGACAGGATAAAGAGAGAGCAGCTCAGGCGAGAATGGTGAGTGGTGAGCCAGGTGAGAGAGACACACACAGAGCCAGAGAGAAAGGTGGAATATTTAAGCCATCGTGATGGATTCTATTATTCGGGATAATACCATAGCATATTATTAGTGAATCCATTTACTGGTTCCTGCATTGAATTCTGGACTGCTGTTTTGTATTGCATAAAAGTCAGAAGTATCAATTTTCCACCAATTTCAGTGTGGAAGAGGCCCAGCTGTTGGAGATTACTCCGTGATCATCTGTCAGAGAGGAGGACCGATCGAGCAGATCAGAAGCCTCAAAGCTTCACTGAATTAAAACATAGTTTCTTATCCGCACAATTAATCCATTAATAATGGTCTTGTCATTCAAACATCAACCAATATATGACCAAAACATCAACATGGTTGGATAAATAGGGAAACAATAAAATTGCAGTTGTGGTTCAGATGTATACACAGCTAAGAAAAATTGATATCCTGATTAATTTTGCTCAACACATTTTCAGGTTTATGGTTCCAAACCATTAACAATCACTTGCTCATTCATCACACTCAGGCCAGATATTAACTAATATCAATCCATTGTCTCAATTCCCTGTCTCGCACATTAGCATGAAAAATTAACCATCTTTCTCTAGCAACATTTCTGTTTCCATCAAAGGGTTTTTCTATGACTTACTACAATGAGTTTACAGTTATTTGTGATAGTTGGTGCTAGGAATGCTTGATTTAGCGGTGGCTTTTCATTAAATGGGAGACTACGTTTTGTGTAGGGGAGTGTGAGGATTGCTCACTTCACGCACAAAGGTTGCAGTGGCTTGACAACATGTTGGTGGGATCGGTCGATGTCGCACAATTTGATGAGATCGCAAGGTCCTGTAGGGCATGGATGATGTTCAAACTAAGCAAAAGGAGCATGTAAATGTAAATATGGTTCCATGTTTTTCCTTTAATTGGGTTCAGCAACATCTACACTCTAACATCATGATTCCTACATTGGGTGATGAATATATATTTGCCATAAATTGTAAGACGAAAACAATGTATTGGATTTTAATTTGAATCGGGAATGGAACCTGTAAATCCTTGATGGGTTGATTGGGTACTGTTATCAGCTTACTTAACTATTATTTGAAAGAATGTAACATGCAAAAGCTTTGTCAAACCTGCAATGTGTTCCTTGTATGTCTTTTACAACTTTTGCTGCTGTCACAGGCTTGTGTGTTATTGTGGAGGAAAGAAAAATAATATGAATGTCAGCTGTTCTCATTGGCCTGCAGACTCTTGCAGACGAGTGTCCTCGTCTGCAATTGGCACAAGACGACCGAACAGCTGTCCTCTTCCTGTGATTGGGTAATTGAGCCAGGAAGAGCATTTGTCCTCCGTGATTGGGTAATTGACCTGTAAGGAGTTGTTGTCCTTCATGGTGATTGGGTATTTGAACCAGGAACATGTCCTCTTGTGGAACACTCCAGAGTCCCTTCAGACTGACTAGAGCAGTTGTCAACTCGATACACCGCTGTTAAACAACCCCATCCCGCTGTGCATTCACACACACACACACACACACACACACGCACACACACACACACACACACACACGCACACACACACACACACACACACACACGCACATGCCAAGCTTTTTTTTAGGTGTTTCAATGCCCCATGTTATGATAGTGACTCAAAACCTGAAAAAACAACATAGAATTCAGTCCCGTTGACAAAGCAGAACTAACTACTGCATATTGCCTTATATTGAAACACTGGATAACACACACACACACACACCCACACAAACAGGGTAAATCATCTGTGAAAGCTACTCAATATCACACCCGCGGCTGAGCATCTAGCTGGTGAAAAGCGCGACTCTCTATCAAGCCGCTTTAGGCAGCGTTAATATGAAAAGCCATAGATCCTCTTCAGGTGCCTTCACACACCTTGACCAGAGGAGATATGGGTCAGACCCTCAGTCCACCCAGCCTCGCTGTTTAGGACCTGGTTCATTTGGCTGCCAGCGGGCCAAGGGATTGGCCCAACCACATGTCCGTCACAGCTCAGCGCCCAGCGCAACCCATGAGAAGACTGATAACTGATGGGTCACAAAGCCCACCTCTCCTCCTGTCTCACCTCGTTGTGTCCATTGAGACACTGAACAAGCGTCTTGTGTGTGTGTATGTGTGTGTGTGATGGGTTATTTAGAAATGCTGGATCAAGGTTCAACGGGGTTTCGGTGTGTCTGTCTTGTTTGGTTTAATAGAAGGTCTGTCTTACTGCCTGTCCTTGTCCCCAGACTCTCCTTCCTGGAAGGTGTGTGTGTGTGTGTGTGTGTGTGTGTGTGTGTGTGTGTTTCTGTCTGTCTGGTACTTCGTGTTTGTGCACCTTCTGTTGTCTTACTGTGTGTGTGTGTGTGTGTGTGTGTGTGTGTGTGTGTGTGTGTGTGTCTGCGTGTATGTGTGTGTGTGTGTGTGTATGTGCATCTGCGTGTGTGTGTGTGCCCTGTTTCTAATTTAATCCAATAGTATCTGTGTACTGACATCCGTTCCTATCCCAGCCGGAACTCTTTGCAGTCATTACTAGCCTCCCTCTGGACATCTGCCAGTGCGCTGTGTGTGTGTGTCTGTCTGTGTGTCTGTCTATGTGTGTGTGTAAAGACTAATTAAGGAAAAGGAGAGACACAAGTTTTTTTCTACTCCCCCAATTTATAGGCTGGACAAGCCTTAATACTGATACACTTCCAAATCAGCAAACAGCATTTTGTCCCCTGAACCAGCACTAGTCACTCTCACTTTTCAAAACAGATCTATACATATATCTCTAGCTGTAGTGCATACTGTTAGTTGTGTGTTTGATGCTCAGATAAAGAGCTGCATGGAGGGAAACATTGAGTGACTATTCAACCAATCACAATTGGTTGAATAGTCTAGTAATAAATCAAAACCTTGAAGAAAATAAATAAATGGCAAAGAAGGGAGGTATTTAATACAACATAAATGTTTGGCATTTGGAAGAAAATAAAGACTACGGGCACACAGTTGGCATGGAGCTATTATAAAAGCCTTTCATCAATGTTTCATCAGAGGGGCACTACCACATGGCTGGGGGTTACAGCAAGGAACATAAACTAGAAAAATCTCAAAGCAAAGGTTGGACGATTATGAACACAAAAGGGATTTCAACGTTAGTCGGTTGGAGGCGTTAGTGAAATTGAGGGATGGAAGTCACCATTTGTGAGGGGATATTTTGAAAGGTGCCCCATCAATGTGGCATATTTCATAAAAACACTGCCAAAGGTTGTATGGGTCGCCAGAGCAGATGCACGAAAAACATCACATTGGGTCTCAGCTTTTGCCATGGGCTTTATGCTCGGATCTCTAAGAAACAAAAACAAAAAGGACTTGAGTAAAACAAATCATTCATCAGGATATCAAACTTTTTTCGAACAATCTTTCAGATAATGTGGATTTTTTTTTCTTATCATTGATGTGTGTGGTGGTGGCTTGAAACATTGAAAGCCCTAATGGCTGAAATGTTAATAAGCTACCTAATCAAAAGAACAGAATAGCATTTTGGCTGTCATGGCTGGCTTCACAGCTGCGAGGCCTGGGTTGTTTGTTTTAAAGAGCTGATAATAGCTGCGCAGATTCATAATTATGAACTTAGTGAGGTGAGGAAATGAGAGGAGATGAATAGACAGTGGGGGACCAGATTGCAGGGTAAGCAAGCAGATAGCAGCAGGCCCATATTTTGTGCTTTCTGAAAACAAGGAGGAAATCGCCGTGATCACATGCACTCAATATAATATATAGTAATGTATCGGTATCCGTGGGGATGCAAACAAAACACCTGCATTTCGACCATCACAAAGCATCAGACGTATGGGATAAAACCCTGCAATTTTATGTTCCTGGTGTCTGAAAATAATAATTAAATACAAACAGAACAATTGACTGAATTTGAGTATGGCATATATACATATATATTATATACATATATTTTTCTACAACTGTACGTAGTGTATTCATATAGTACGGTACCGTACGAATACAAATAAATGATTTGATCAAAAAGAATATGTAACAACATAAAACAAAAATGGCATACAAAACGGAATTAACAAGTGTAAAAGAGCCGCATAAAGTCCAGCGATCTTGCAGATGGCCAGGCGCTCTCGAGCACGGCACGTTTAAAAACAGACAAACAGCCACGGCTGGTTTGATTTAATCCCAACTCCGAAGCGCGTCAAACGGCCGTGAGTTCCGGCGCATGGCCCCTCCCCTACCGGAAATTGCCACGGGACTTTCTCCTCAAGAATACGACGGAGGTGGGTTGCGCAAAGTGTCCAAAAACGTGTCTCACGTAAACACGTTGTTGAGGCAGTTGGTGGGACTAGACGAACAAACTAAACAGCAACCACTTCTCCCTGCAGCCTTCAGGCAGCAAGATGTGGCTGATTCCTGTAGCCGGTCCAAAGTGATCACCGCAGCAATAGAGGCAGATATTAGACCCTTCTCTGTGGTTTGAGAACAAAATAAAGTGCTTGAGTTGGAGAGAGACGTCTAGAGCTAGAGAGAGTTTTTATGACAGACTGGGAGACAAAACGCCCAGTCTCACTTTGATTTCATGTTGACAGACTAATCATTTCATGTGTCCTTATTTTGTTTAAGGCACTGCTGTGTGACTTCATTTTGCCATATACTGCTGATATACGCATTCCCTGTTGAAGTTTCAAATATTTAAATATTGTATTTTATAAAGCAGGAACTTCTGTTTTTTCTTTGTCTCCATGTGCTGCAGGAAGCCAAGCTATCCATGTTGTTAACGGTGTTGGAAAATCTAAATCTAAATCAATAAATGAATGAATTTTGTTGATGCATCGAAACAGTACCGAACTGTCCTGAACCTTGACACCCCCCATATCTTACCAAACTGAGTACTGTGAACCGTTTCACCCCTCTAATATATATATATACAGTATATTGTGTCCTAATTCCTACAATAATTATTCATAGTGCATTATTCATATGATATTGATTAAACCTTATTCTTCCCATTTCTGTTCTGTCATTCAATGTATCACTTTCGTACAACTTACAGCAACAATACTTTTCCTTCAACCTGTCAGTCTAGTTTCTAGTTTCTACTAAGCTCACAGACACACTCAGCTCCTCTCGCTGTCTCTTTAAATCGAAACAGATGGCAGAGTACTACAATACAAGTTGTTGTGGGAGGTATTAAGTGTGTGGTGTGTGTGTGTGTGTGTGTGTGTGTGTGTGTGCGTGCGTGCGTGCGTGTGTGTGTATGTGTGTGCGCGCATGCATGTGTGATCTCTGACCAGTATTTACATCTCTGGCAATGCACAAACAGCTGCCTGTGCTTCCTGCCTGTCAGCCAACCACAGCGCAGCGCTGTCATGACCCTGTGATGCGGAGGAGCCGGCGTGTTACGCACTGGCATCACTACGGGTGACCTCTGACCCTTGGTTGGACCAAAAAAAAAGCGTAGGTATTTACTGCTAATGAACGAATGTAGGGCCTTCAGCGAAGCTGCTGGCGACGTGCCAGTGGCCTAGGATGACCCCAGAAAGATATGTACAACTTTACGTATGGACACGTTCTGTTCGCTCACAAGGAATTACATGTCTAGGACTTTGGCAACACGTACACCCAAACAATACCCCGTATGGTGTGTGTTTGTGTGTCTTGTGTTTTCCAAAGGCACACATACTTTATAATTAAATGACTGGGAGTCTTATGTGGTGTTTATCAAGTGCAGTGTGCACTGAGGTAAACGAGTGCCTGGCCCAAGGTCACACCATTATTACAGATGACTGTTAATGGATAGATTGGCTGTGGCAGGAAATAAACCCCTGACCTCACCATTATGGGATGTCAGCAATTTAGACTACACCTCTTTGGCAGCCTTCTACACTTGAAGCAGCTTCATGATTTCCGCCACTTTGTCTGCTTTATGTGTGCCAGACACAATGTTGAAATAGCCAACCGGCGACTGCAATCAATGACATTGTATTTTCAGCTTTCAACTACAACCAAACTGTGGGTTATGCACTACAGTGCTGTTCACTTTATATGTACACAAAATAGTAACTGAATCCACTGTGGATTAAAGTCAAATTAATTAGGGATAATTACATACTTCCCGTGGAAACATGACAATGACAGTAAACGAGGGCAATAATAAGCTGAATAGAAAGGCTGACAAGACGGACAGGAAGGTGATGAGGATAGTCTTCAATGGGACGATTAATTTAGGTGGTGAGTTCGTCAAAGGGTTTGTGTGAAAACAACATACACACATTGATCGGCCATTCACAGACAGATACAATGACAGGAGTCAGAACAATGACTTCTGGAGTCTTTATACTTTATGCTACACGCCATTCCCCCTTTCAACAAAATAGGAAGTAGAATATATCATATATATATATATATATATATATATACAGTATATATATATATATATATATATATATATATATATATATATATATATATTTATATACACACACACATATACAGTATACATACACGCATATATATACATACAGTATATATATAGACACACACACACACACACACACACACACACACACACACACACACATATATACACATATATATATATACACACACATTATATATACACATATATATACACACATTATATATATATATATATATATATACACATACCTATTCACAACAGTGCCTCATTATTCATTATGGTGGCAGTTCTCCACACACCTCATCTTACAGTTATTTCTTATTCCTTCTCACTTTCACTATTTCTCTCACACATCCCACCCACGCCCACACCCCTTTTTCTTTCTGCATCCATCTCGCTTATCTCACCTGGTAGTATTCACCCCTTTTATTCACATCCTCTTTTCCAATTTCTGGAATTTCCAATGTATTCCCTTATAAAAACATCAACTTCAGAAGATATACTTTCTTCAATAATCCATTGTGTATTCCACACAGTAAACATTTCTACCCTGATTGAATTAAAGCCCTGATCCACCCCAAAAAAAAAACATTGATACCCTATTACAACCCAGATTTGTGGAAAAATAATAGCAGAGAAAGTATTTTCAATGCTAAATAACTCTCAGATGTCTTTCAAATAAGTTGGAATGAGCCTTGAAATCTCATATTTGATTCACAAAGTGGCTATTCAATCTATATAGTTACTGCAATATGTGAACAAAATTTGAAAATAGATTATAATTGAGGATGTTATTACAATCCAGTAATTACCATATTTTCAGTGCACCCTGCATTCCTTTATCTCTTTGTGTTAATAGCTAGTTTTGATTCTCATTAATACTGATGTCGGTAGATTCTTGACAAAACAACACTTTGATAGTCTCATGGTTAAAAGTTAGAGTTGCTGAACTTGGAAGAGTGGCAGAGGGTGAAAGGAGAGAAACTGGAAAAAAGAACTGTATTTGTGTTGTTAATGAAGACAACAAAAATCTATGCACCATTAAGTCTTGCGTAATTAAAAAAGGGGAAACTCAAGTGTTTGATTAAAAACACTCAAATACCCATGTGCATGAGTGCGCATGGGCACACACACGTACAAACACACAAACACACTCACCCCCCCCCCCCCCCCCCCCCACACACACACACACACACACACAAGGAAAAGTGGCAAATTGAGAAATGAAAATCAACTTCTTTAGCTAATGTAGCAAAAAACTAACAGCTTTCCATATCGATCAGACCCTGCAAAACTATGTGACCACACAAACATGCACGTACTAGGACACACACTTACATGCAGAAATACTCATACACACATACTCACACAGACTAGGAAAGACACGCGATGAAACAAACACTGTTGCCTTTTCCCAGTGGGGGGTTGATGACTTTTCTCATCAGGGTTCCTAGTGGCTAAGAAATATTGCAACATGATTACTGTAGGTCAAAGAAAATCCTATATATTTAGAAAGGGAAGAAAGGAGACACTATTTTAAAACAAATTCTGACAAATATCAAAATGCAACAAATTGTCAAACGAATTTTAGGCAAAGTTTTGAGAATGTGAATTAGGCACGTAGCCATCAATTATTTTTCATCAACCTGTTGTTTCTACCAGCCATGTTGTTTTTGCGTTATGGGAACATCCGGGAAGACGCAGACAGCGGAATCAGGTCATGTTAGTTAAATGCTCGCTAAGTCAGAACTTACTGATTTCTCACCCAGCTCCAGAGTCCAATCAGTCAGACTCAGGCCAGGTGAGGCTGCTTAAGACAGCCATCATCCACACACACTCCACAAAGTCTCATTTTGAAAAAGGCAAAAACCACTTTGAGCGAGCTTTTGAGGATGTTTTTTTTCAGAATTTGCCGTTCCATTAACTTTTTCTAATGCGATACTTCAAAATGTGCATACAAAACGTTGATGGAAACAAGGTCTCTCTCTGTCTCTCTCTCTCTCTCTCTCTCTCTCTCTCTCTCTCCCCTCCATTATGGGCCCCGTGTGGTATGTTCCTTCCGCCATATTCAACTATTCACGCGTGTATTATTAAGCACCATTCGTTTGCCAAACCGCCATTCTAACCCTAACCCCCCCCCCCCCCATTCATGTCACCGTGAGAGAGTTTTTAAATCAGAGTCAATTGGGCTGCCACCGCACTTGCACTCAACATTACTGACACCTTCACACTGACAGAAGCCACTGCCAAGGAACCTTTCACTTGAGAGAGAGAGAGAGAGAGAGAGAGAGAGAGAGAGAGAGAGAGAGAGAGAGAGAGAGAGAGACCATATTGAACAATTGAAGTGCACAGAGCACAAAAGAACCATCCAACCTCGTCCCTATTGATCAGGTTTGAATAGACACGGGTAGAAGAACTTCTGTCCTTTTCCCCAGGTAGAGCCCACCAACTACCTCTCTCTGTTGACTGCTGGGCTGTTGTTACCTCTCCATTTTTTTACCTCACCGAAAAATGTCAAGACTCAAAACCATGTGGTTATTTGTTCACAATTTGGAACACAAGCACAAAAAAAGCTACTGGCCAACAACTGGAGATAATTGGAGATAAAACGAATATGTAATAGTTTTTTGGATGTCGAATGTACAACCACCCCAGACTTTTAGAGAATACAACTTGTTGTGAGAGGTCAACTTGTTGAAAGAACACATTTTTGTCAAAGAAAGTATTTTATTTGTGTCCTCATCGTTGGTTATTTTTGGCAGATATATGGTAGCGAATTGTTTGTTAGTCAAAATGTATTCATGATCATAACTGAAGGAGGGAGATCCGAAGCATGAATAATATAAAGATACAGAACAATATGTGGTTTCCAGCAGTGACCCTTTAAGCTAGACCTATTTATGTTGGGTCTTCTTTTTAATGTCACATGTCACTGGCAAATACTTTAATGAGGACCCATTGTTTCCTATGCTCCTCTGTCTGGCAGGGTAATGTAAAGAATTGTTGCTCTTAAATTTCAATCATGCGTATCTTTTCAAATTAGCCTTATTACCAATGTGAGTCAGGGCCCACTTTTACAGATTAACATGCACACGTGCACACATACACACATGCCCCCCCCCCCCCCCCCCCCCCCCCCCCACACACACACACACACACCCACACACTTCAAAAAGTTTTCTGTTAAGTTTAAAGTATTACTATATACTATTATATATCCTGATATACCGTGGTTATTTTAAAATAATAATAAAAAGGCAAACCAGAGAAGCATTTGTAACCCATCATTCTTGTAAATTTGTGGGTAAGTTACAGCACTTAAGAAAATGAAACTATTATGCTCTGATGAAACTTAATTCCTCAGCTGCAAATACAAAAGCCTCTCCTGAATCCCCTTCCCTCCACATCCAATCAAATGTTAATGACATCAAGCAATGTCTACAAAGTACACTGGGAAACAAAAACAAAACGTCTCATTCTTTGGAAGAAGCATAGAGAAATCCCTGTGTTGTACCGTTTTCTACCGTTTCACATGTAGTTCAATGAAGAAAGGGTCCAAAGTGTTCTCTTAAATAACATATTTCTAAATCCACAGGTCGCTTTAAGCTTCAAACTTTACCGTGATATGTCAGTGATTTGTAGTAAGTCTAACCTGTAAGGCATCACCTTGATGTTGCTTGAAGGGTAAGCGAAGGGTCTTTTCAGTTGAAAAGTTCTGTTTTGGTCTCACCGAGTTTGGTTCATTTTGACAAATGTATAAAGTTGTTAAATGGGAAATGATCTATCAAATATGAAGGGTCTGCTACTCCCGGCTACAAACCTTTGTACAAGCGAGTGTGACGTGGGTTTTGGAGGGACGACAACACCCTCACACCTGCTCTGAAACCCAGTCCGTTGCGTTCTAAAACCTTTATGACTTTCTTTGACATTTTCCCACGTTTTTTGTGCCCCCTGCTGAAACGGGGGTTTACTAACACTAAAGTATTATAGACATGTTGCTTTAAGGCTGCTCATGTTCAGTCAATCACATCCCATGACTGTGACATCTGATATCACCATTTGAGGTCGAGAGCTTGCAATCTATAATGCCTGCCGAGGCATCGTGCATACTTAAACTATGTTTAATTTAGTAATAAATGCCTTTTGAACAGAAAGTGCTGGCACAGTTGCATCCACAGTGAGTGAAAAGGCTTACAGATTACACATTTTTTCTGAGGACTCGTTGACCCGAATACGCATGAATAGAGGTAATGTTTAGAAGCCCTGTTCCCATCTGCAGGTCCAGGTGATCCAAACACAACTGGGATCTGCCAACCATCTGGGTGTTTATTTAGTTGAACAAAAGAGAAGAGTATTCATTCTTTTCCCCACACACCTACGGATATGAACTCCCTTTTGTTTACCACCCTTGATTTGGGCAGACGGGATTACTCATTAAAACTCTTCCAGCGGAATTTAAATGATCTGCCATTTCCCAGTGCGCTGTGTCACCTCCGTAGAGATGTATGCTGTCCCATTTTTTAGGATATAGGTATATGAACAGACTAACGGAGACTTACAAAGTAACGTGTTAATTTATATAAAAGTTGCAAAGCGACAGCGTAGGGCACAAATTATCCCTCTAAACGATCACAGGAAACATAAACATTCATATGTGTGTTTTCCGCCTTAAACAATTGATTCAATAGATCAAATGAGTCCCATTCGCACTGCATACAAGCTGTGTAACTGCAAATCAACTGACTTGTTTGGGGGTTAGGGAGCAGGGAAGTAGGGAAACTATGGGAATGGTTAACTCTAGTACCATAGCCCATGAATGCACTACCGTATTTATATATATAAACCGAAAAGAAAGCCGCATTTTCTGTAAGCTGCAGGAGCGGTACAATGGGGTTGAATGTTTCAAATGGCCACATGTAAGCCGCTCCGTAGTGTAGGCTGCATCTTACCACGCATCTTGGCCCACAACCCAAATCCTTACATGTAGCGCCCAATGCTGGCCTGAAACCGCAACCAAGTGGTTTAAATAGTACAATGCTCCCTGGGGCCGCGACCCCTGGCAGGAAGTGTGTCCCCTAGCTTCCAACCAGCGGTGGGCCCCTGGCCCTGGGAGCGCGCATGCATTCAGCGAAGGTGGAGCTACATTGCTACGCTTCGATTTCACCTAAACAGACACATAGTGGATTGTTTAATTCATATTTTTTAGTAGTGACGTTTTATCAACAAGGTTTTGCAAAGCAACACATGGCTCATCTTTCAAAGTAAAGGCTTTTGTTCCACTGTACGTGTGGTCGAACTTCGTATTATTCATTGCACTGAATTGAGAATGTCTAGCCTACTGGAAAGCACGAGGCGATCATATGTTTGTCCTTCTATAATGTGACTGTAATAATGTACCACGAAGTCGATGACTTATTCATCCTACACTACTGTTTGGAAGCCCGGGGACACGCTTCCTATCAGGGGTAAGTACCTTGGCACGACACATGTCAACTGGTGGTTGAGTAAGCGTCCATGAGTAGTAGACAGATTTAGAAAACAGGGCATCTGTAATTTTGCAAGCAATTCACTTAGACACAGAGGCTTTGAATGGACTGAGAGCACATTGTGGAAAACACTCTTCCTTGTTTTTTAGTCAGTTATGAAATGATGCCAATGTTCGTTTCTTTACGAGGTTATCTTTTACTCGCAAACCTTCTAATGTAATTGCGCATATGCGCTTTACATCGTGACGGCATTAGGAACTTCGTTTTATCCCACGATCGCAAATCACTGAAAACGGTGCAGATTTCTTCTTTGAATTTGTTATGTTATACGAGCACAGAATTGATAGCACCCAGCATACGGCTGAATTAACTCATTAACCCGGGAGGAAGCATTGATTATAAAACCAAAAGAAGTGACAAACAGACGAATGGCCAGATAAGCAGACAGACAGGCAGCCAAACAAACAGGCAGACAGGCAGGCAGACAGTTACATATGCTTGGACGTCAACAGTCCCAGGCTGTTTACATAACATATTTTAGACCGTCGCACAAAGCTCACTTTGATAATCCTAATCCCAAGTGTCAGCAAACCCTGTTGAGGGTCTCTTTCATCTTCCCTGTACTCCCCACTTCATGAGCTGCAAACACTGCGTGAAGGCAGTGTGCCAACAGCTCGTCATCCTAATGTCCGACGACTGATAAAACACGGATGCCCTGCTCAGCAAAGACATGTTGAGCAGCACTCGCACGCCCACAAGCTCCACGCCGTGACAGCACTTGTAGATTGCAGGGCACTTGCATGCTTGCGTTCTCGGGCGAATCGGCCGGCCTTGTGAATTAGCAGAAGAGAACGCACTCTCAATTGTGGCGTGAAATGTGGCACACTGGTTAATACCTTGATGATCACTTATCCGCCTTTTCGTGCATTTGTTGTTTCATATTGTTCAATTCGATGTTCATATTTTACATTCTTTGTCATTCATTGTCTTACGAGAATGGGGAACTCACCTAGCCTGGGAAACAGACAAATTTGCGAGCTCATGTTTCATTTGCTCGGGTATATGCGTCTGGCCCCCCTAACATTCAGACATAGTATGTCCAGCAGACCTGGCCCAGGTCAGGCCAATCACAACCGTTTGTCTAATATGGGGCGGGTTTAATAGGATGACTGTACAGAGGAGCGCCCTATGGGACTGCTGTTGAGGCATTTGGCTGCCGCTGATGTGTCAAACGTTTTGTTGTCCTAATATCTTGTAGGTATGTCCGATTTCTTCAGGGGCATGTTGGTCTGGTTGGAATCTGGTTGGTGTGGAAATCGGAATTAACTAAGAGCTTCCAGACTAATACGCATTTGAGAATTGGTCTAGCGATGTCAGGCTAGCACTCATCCAACACAGCACTACAAAACATCCAGCCACACACACAATCTCCTGTGCATGATTGTCCGTAACTGTTAAGAGTGACTGATTTGCTCCTGCTCACTCGGGTCTCCAGTCGAATATTCCCCTTGAGTCCCAATGTCATCAAGTAAGCTGACCTCCAATACAGGAGAGAGAGAGAGAGAGAGAGAGAGAGAGAGAGAGAGAGAGAGAGAGAGAGAGAGAGAGAGAGAGAGAGAGAGAGAGAGAGAGAGAGAG